>JAZHYW010010990.1:0-17371 GCA_037355805.1 Ixodes ricinus | reverse complement strand
CAGGTACCGCTAACTTTGAAAACGCGTGAATCTAGAAATGTGTAATAAAAATGATTCAACAATTTGTTTTTAATTTTTTTAAAGGTAAATCGAACAGAATGTTTGAGTAGCGGGGACGAAACGTTTTCGAATGAAAAAACAAACCTTTCCCAGTGTTAGCATAAAATGACTAGTTCCACAAGCCACGCAACACGTCCCCTCATTAAACTCATGTGCCCGGCTTGCTCGGACATATTATGCACCCTACGGCCGATACATTGTTTTATTCTTATTTTACATAAAACGAGAACAAAACAAGAAAATGCAAAAGGAGCCGTTCATTTGTAGGTTTCTTTTTCTCTGTTTAGCTTCGGTTGCCTTTTTGTATTGTAATTGTTTTTTGTTTTTTTAGGGTCGTGTTTCTTTATTTAAATTCTAAGCACACGTAGGAGACCCGATGCAAGGCTTACAAAGTTAGGTCGTAAGCTTTTATCGCATTAGTCATTAACCGAAAGCCTGACGCTTTTTTCCTTTTAAGAGACGCATAGCTGCACCATCCATCTTCCTCCCTATCTCCAATAAACCAGGTTAAAAATTATTTCTTCATTTCTCTTTTTCCTTTTTTTCGTTCAAGATAACGCAATGTTTCTTCATCCTGCTCAAGACGCGCATTCACCTAATGCACGCTGTAAATCTTCACGTTGTTCTCGACTTCCCTTCTTTCGTGCACTCTGAATTTCCCTCGCGCGGGTTCCTACGTCCACGAAAGCCTTCAATTCTGTTCCGGCTCTTTCCCTCTGTCCAGAGACGCTCACAAAGTCAAGATCATTAATCTTAAAAGCACGCGATTGATCGTGATGACTCAAAACGTTGCTTCTTTCTTTTTTAAGCAGAATGCTTTAATGAGTTGATTTCTAAGTCTAGACCATCATGAGGGTTGTAACGAAAACATAATGTCAAGTGTCGCCAAGATGTATAACTGGTGCTATGTGATGCGATCATGGGATTGGTGTCATATGACCACCAACCAATATTGTTTTAGCGGTAAATCAAAATGTTTCGCACTATATTAGGCCCCCAAGTTCTCATTTTGAGTAATCGAGCCTTTATACGTAGAATTGAAGTCACAATTGTTTTCTTGTTTTGTTTGTATACATAACAAATATCGTTATCGTTAAATCACTCCACACAAGAGAAATCCTTGGTGCAGCTTCTTCCGCGGAAACTTGTTGATCTTCGTTTTAACTGTTTAATATATGAAACCCAATGAATGCTCGATACTGCAATAAAAGCGAGCGTGTGCCATGCTCCTTCGTGCAACAGGCGCACTGTTTATAAACATCGCCCGCGCATTTACTTCAATGATGAGCACGCGGATAGCCAATCAACACGACTGGCAGCAGAGGCTCAGCGATATACGGGCCAAAATAATGTTCTCGTTCGAAGATGCTATCTGCGGAGACCGCATGTTAACGAGTTACCCTTTTCCCGACCTCGTGATGATGATGACGACGATGATGATGATGGAGGAGGAGGAGGATGCGGCTTGTTCTCTTTGAAACGGGCGAGCGCGAAGTGCCCAAGCCTGGGAGCGAGGAGATCTTAGTGCCCCCTGAGCAGTCTTGGGTAAGTTACTTTTACAAAGTAATTCGTTACAGTTACAGTTACTTTCAGAAAAAAGTAGCGAAGTTATCGTTACAGTTACCGCAACAAAAAAGTAACTCGTTACAGTTATAGTTACTTTTAAAAGTAACGACGTTAGTTTTCAGTTACTTTTCTATAACACAAAAATTTAGAAAAAACTAGAAAATGCCCTTTACAAAGTTTTGTTGCATAAAATGAAAAAAAGTACGCTTTTTACTTCATATTGTAACTTAGCAGCAGTTGCTTCTTGAAATAAGTGTTTGAAAGTTTCCACGCCAGAGTAGTGGCGCAAATCAAAATGCGAAGCATGCGCAGTGCCCTCCGCGTGTATTGTTGTTTTATGGTTGGTTCACCCGATTAAAAAGCGTCTGCACAGAAAAAAGACACCCCACAACATAGATAGTGCTTCAAGACACTAAGATGTAAGTGTTCAGTCACAAAGTACAAGCGTGTGCGTAAAGATAACTAGATTTTTTTATCAAATCTACACGTAGCTATGTTCGGGTCGTGACTCGCGACAAAGAACGTATTCACAAGTTTGTGCAAGGCCAATTTGACACTCGAAATGTCGGAACAGACGATTTGGAAAGTGCAAGATGTAGCTAAATAGTACTCGTTCAGTGATATATTATTCATAAAAAGCTGAAAAGTAACGCCAAAAGTAACGTCGTTACTTTCATCGTTACCTCAGAAAAAAGTAACTCGTTACAGTTACAAGTTACATTTTTAAAAAGTAACTCGTTACAGTTACAAGTTACCAAAAAAGTAACAAAATTACAGTAACGCGTTACTACCCAAGACTGCCCCTGAGGTGGATCTTATTCCACCAATCTTCAAGTCTTCGTTTAGTGGCCACTACAAGCCTGTGCCGGCCGCTATAAGGCCCTTTATCAGCGTAGCTGCAGAGCTTTGTGCATCGTTATTAACCTTTTTTTTATGTAAAGAACACCGGCCAAAACCAAATTTGACATTCGTGTTTATACAACGTAAGGTTGGTGTGCGGTTGAGGTGCGGCGACGCTGGGTTACGCTGTAGAGGGAAATCTAGCCAATGCATGACCACTGCTAGCCTGGTGTCTTAAACGTGCATCACGCAGTAGTGATACACGACCGCACGCTGGTACGGTACTCATCCAGATCGAAAAGGGCAGGGGTGGGGAGTGAACCTAGGATCCCTTGGTTCTGCAGCGCGAGTTTTCGCTCCCTATGTGCTCCGAGCTGCGGTGCGCAAACAGATTTCGGCCATCGATTCCCCCTCCCCTCCCCCTTTTTTGTGAAGAAGACGATAATTAACTCTGTGTGTGCTTTGCGTGAATGGAGACTCGTGGTTCTTGCTCATGAAGGTTCCTCTGTTGCCCAAATAAGCACAGCTTTTGTAGCGTTAGCCACACTGGCCGAGGTTGAGCAGTTTCGCGTGGCCCTCGTAATAAGCCGTGCTTATTATGAAAGCCACGCGCCACGCGCGGCCACGCGCCACGCGGTGGCTCCTTTGCCGCCGCCGCGCGCTTGCATAATGAGCACGGCTCATTATGAGAGCCACGCGAAGCCGCCGCCGCGCGCTCCGCCGCAGCCGCGACCGCCTCACCCGCCTCGCCGGTCTGCGCATTCCAGAGTGACATCATAGCCGCAGCAGACGCACTGGCGACGCCGCGTGCCCAGCTGTCCACCTCCGTTGCGCAGTAGCCAAGTCTGACGCTGCACCGGAGCCGCTTGATAGCGCCTCTCATTTTGTGCGCATAAGCTCACGCTACGTATACTCTGGCATAGCCGAGCTAAGCCACCGCTATTTTTTTTATATTACCGAAATGTTTAAGGAGCTTTGTCTTCTCACTCGCAGGTGGCCAATTTACGTTTTAAATTGCTAATATCCGTGTAAATACCATTCGATGCGAGGCAATAACAGAAATAAAACATTAGCATGTTGAAGAAAGACCGAGTGAACGACTAACGGAAAGAATGGCCTACGGGTGGACACCGAAAATTTTGAATCGGTATACTTATGTTCAGGTGGGAAGGTGGTAGAAGAACGTTTAACCGGCGATTCGATAGATTCTCAACGGAGTATAAAAACGACAGAGGGAATAATATATATTTCTTCTTGAAGACGACGTTACTAGGCAGGCGAGCTGGTTGTTATTCATGCTCAAGATTAGCTGTGTTTGAGACGTTGTGTTTGTTCTCCATTTTTTTTTTGCCTCCGTCTCGGGCTTTAGTATGTCAAATATTTCTCACGTTGCGGTTCCACAACAAAAAAGCTGCTACCAACCCGTGACGATTTTTGTGCTGACATGACCACGAGTCCATGACAAACTCTCCGGTGCTTAAATATTTCTTTTTTCTTCATATATCAAAGGAACTATTGATATTAAAAAAAATATTGTTGTTATTTCTGAATTTTTTATCACATTCCAATACAATTACTAGCAAAGTCTTTAACTTCAAGTCTTCCATACGCTTCTTAATTTGTTAAATCCTCAACGCTGATCAATCGCAGACGTTAGAGGTTGGGCTCCTCCTCTTGAGAAGTCTTAGTGTGGGGAAGCCCGCTTTCCGGTTTGCAGCAAGCGCACAAGCTGTTGCGTGGTCACATGGTTTGCCACACTATCCCGCTCAAGGGTCATGCGGTCATGCCACGAAACAAATTTTTACCGAATTAAAATAAAACGTTTCGTGACATAATTAATATTAATTTTCCTGGTTGTTTCAAGGTATTGATTGTTCCCTGGTTCGCTAGGTTTGAGGCAACTTTGCATATGACGTTAGTATCTAAAACTGTTATTTAGAGTGCGATACCTTAGCACAGGAGTTCTCTTATCTGGAAGCAATTATTAAACTTTATAGACCGCTCTTGGCAAATCCTTAATGTCTTTTTTTTTTTACAAATGTTGGAGTCTATTTATTTGTTTCGGACTTATGTGTAACTGATTTGTCAGTGCTCACTAATCAAATTTCCATGGGCGAAGCGTTTTCTAAACATTCAGACGGGATTAAATCAATCGCAGAAAAGCTTATATCCAGATTTGAAGATGTTGCATCGAGAGATTCAAATTCTGATTTCATTTGTTTCTAATTTTTAACCGCTTTTGGTTTCGGTCTTTTTTGGCGGGACTTCAGCTGAATTTGAATAAACGTGTCCGCTAAAAACCTAAGACTACCCGAAAAAGAAAATGAACAACATATATTTATGTATATGATTTTCTGTTTATTTTTTTATATAAAAGCATAAATCTTCTAAAACAAAAGCAAAACGCTAGAAAAAAAGTGTCGCTAATGCGATCCATCGAATTATCGACTATATTTTGCCTCTAATTTTGTGCCCTCTGCAAACCGCCCATAAATCTAGCTCCACATTTCTAATAAAGCTTAGTTTCGCTAAAATGATATTTCAACTTCCTAACAAGAAATTAAATTTATTACTCGTTTTTTTATTTATATGAGTGCTTGGCCACGTAATTTTGTATGTCTGGTCGCTGTCTTTTTTTTCTCGTTACTTTATCACGCTTTCTACTAGCAATTTTGCGCTGAAACGATACGCTGCAAAGTATAGACCGATCTCACTAAGCGTTCGGCGCATGCGTGACGCCGCCATAACTTCAGTTCACAGGAGGCAGTCGGCTGTGCACGCAAGGGCTCGTGCCGTCTCGTGCTTTACACGCGTAGAGCTCCAGCGGTGTTGTCGCACGTGGAGAAAGACTAAAGTTCCCTCGATGCATTGCGGCAGCGGTGGCGTAGTCAAACTGTCCGGTGAGATCGGTCTATTGTTTCGACTCAAAACTGATGACAAAACAAAACGAAATGAGCCATTCTCATGTCATGCTGGAATTATGCTGCAGCAAACTCAGCGTTTTATACCACTGCTCCCTGTTCAGGACCTCTCTAGGAAGGTTACATAAATAACAATACACAAATGCATGGTCAAAATGGCAAACAATCCGAATCGCACTAAGGTAACACGCCACAATGCTATAGCAGACACACACTGAAAAAAAAATGAAAGAATAAATTACAAACTACATACAAGCAAAAACAAAGTTAATATGCACTCAGCGTCTGTTTTCTTACTGTAGTCGGTGACAGGGTAGGAGATCCGGGGAATCTTCTCCCGCCACTTTCCACTTCGGTAGTAGCGAACGGTGGAGTGAAGGTCGCCTCCTCTCCAGCGTTCGCTCTGCAAAAGTGGAAAGAGATGGGACGAGCTTCCCTGAACTGTTAATTTGCCACAGACCATAGTGAAGGTAAATACAGCGCAGAGAGGGACGAAGAGTGAGAGGACACAAGACCAGCGATACTAACAACTGAATTTGTTTTTTGTATAATGAACTTTTATTGCGCTCAAGTAAGTTTTATTTAGTAAAAAGCTAGAGTTTGTCATTTCAGCGGACAGGTTATTCCCGTCCTGGAAAATGCGAGGGAAAATAAATACTGGAACAGGGTCTTACGTGGCGATGGCTCTATAATATAGCGCTCATGTTGGCTACGTTTTACAGGGATAGCTTGTATGGGCTCTTCCCACCACTGGAAATCACGTCCGCTGTGGATATTGTAGATGTAGTACACTCCGTTCCCCCTCAAGCTGAGACTCCAACCAAAACTACAAGCGCGAGCTAGCGCGCACTCCTGGCGTCGAGACGTGCATTTCTAGCGCGAGCTCTCGTTCTGCGGAAGAACACTTCAAAGCAGCGACCTCGAGCTCTCGGGCTTCTTGCATTGGCTACAGTCTCAGCTTAAGGGTGAACGGAGTATAGTAGTAGTGGCTGTTGATGTTCTTGATGTCGTAGTTGGCGATGTAAGGCGTCCGTCGTTGATGTTGCAAAATCCTTTAAAGAGGATCGCCGCGGGATTCGAACCAGGGTCTGCTGCGTGCCAAGCGGAGGCCTTACCACTGAGCTACGCCACATCTGTTCTTTTTTCTCTCTTTGTTGTATTGAGTGCTTTAAAGGGGTCATGAAACTAATTTTGGGCTGGGCTAAATTATTTTACATTAGAATCTTACTAATCGCATATAGCTTAGCGTGCCAAAAGAAATATTGTAGAAAGTCAAAAGCCTGCTTTTCGCTACGAAAATTTAAAAAATATAGCGCACTACTTTGTACCTCTTTTCCTTCAAAAGCTCTCCGCCTTTTCACTGCGGCACATCCGCAGTACCCAAAGCCCCAGCGCACGTCAGCTGGCCCCAGCTCACGCATTGGACACAAGCGCGGTGTCACTCGGACGTATGCGCTCGCCAACAATCAATCCGTCGACGAACATTTGGATTCGCGTTCGTGGCCAATGACTACCGTGAAGGCACTTATCATCGCTTGCGAATGACAGGTTCCACAGTGCGCTGAAATTCAAGGTATAAGATTGTGCACCACAACCACGTCTCGACCATATAATCTTTCAATTCGTTTTTGAGTTGAGGATGAAAGCTAAGGAGGAAGAAGTTGAAAAATCATTTCATGGCCCCCTAGTTCACACATCACGGTTTCCTCACGTTACGTATAAGTCACCGCAACATCCGTGTCTCGAATGTCGCGTGCCAAGCTATCTCCTTGAACTGGTAGTCACGCTTATTATGAAGCACAGATGTTCCGGTGACTTGTGGCGTAAGCAGACGTTACGTTTCGCAATGTAACGTAACGTAAGAAAACGGGGCTGTGTGAACCACCCTTGACCTAGGGGTTTGTAGTACCCTATGCCCACTGCCATAGCCTTCTCTATAGTGACAAAGCCCTGGCAGATCGCCACGAGACGCGGCCGCCGAAATTGAAAAGGTGAAGCGGCAGACAACGGATGAGAGGAGAGCCAGGTGACGGGCGCCCCGCTGCGGCGAGACGTCGAAACACACTTTTCCCGAGCGATGGAATGTCCGCTCGTTCTCCTCGCGTTCCTCACGCTACCGCTTCTTTTCTCGTCGGGTTTGAAAACTATGTTTCGGGTCCTCGCCGCTGCAAAAGCTGTGCGCTGACGACCAGGTTCCCCGAGAAATGCTCTGTGCTACCAGATACTCGCCCTCCAGATCTGCGACCGGGCACTCCATGGCTCCGTCGTCGAACCGCCAGGCTTTCTGAGTATAGAGAAGGCTATACCACTGCATGCCACTGCACGCCACTGCACGCGTTCTCTGAAAAAAAAATGAAAAAAAAGTTAACGAAATGTTGTTGTAGCACTATCAATGCCACGAGTTCGTGCCGGTAGACGCGCTTCCACGCGTTGCGGATCAGAAAATAAACAAAAGCGTTTGAAACAAAATATAAAACGAAGCGTTGGGAACGAAACAAATGTCTGTCTTATCCGGAAGGCTTTTCTTCGTGCAGTCCACGGTGCGTGAACGCGACACCGATTCCCAACGACTTCGCCGAGGCGCGTCGCAGCGACCGCTGTGACTCTACTCTGGATTTATACAGGACTTCTCAATTTTTTCTGAACACGCAGAAAATTATACACTTCTCCCGATTGATGTTGATCATGCCGTGAATTATCTGGTATAGTTACTTCAGCCGATTGAAAGCAAATTTGGCACTAAGAATTGGCAGGTGTCCTTCAACGAGTAAGTCACTAATTGGAACTTACGTGTCATAATGCCCGAAAATAAATCTAACTGGTTTTCTTTGTACCATTTCCAAACTATTGATATATTTTTTTCCAGATTTGAAATTACATTTGCCTATTCCAAGACAGAAATCATACATGCTTTTTGATAATGGTTTAGTATCAGGTGCTTCTTTCCAATTGGAAGAGGGTATGTGAAAGCCCGAGGGGCTTGTCCACTTGGTACAGTGTGTGAGGTTGACTGTTGTTGTTCAGATAAGGACGGAGGAGGTTTTTACAAAAAAAAAAGGCTGCGTTTGAAAATAAATTTGCAGTGTGGGTTTGAGGGTTACGTACCAATTCGGCTGATATGTCCATTCCGCCGACAGATCAATTCGGCTTAAAGTTTCGATTCGGCTGGACGCTCCGATTCAGCTGAATACCCATTTCGGTTTAAAGTTTCAATTCGGCTGGACGCTTTAATTCGGCTGTATACCCAGTTCGGCTGGATGTTTAAATTCGGCTGAACGCTTCAATTCAGACAATATACCCAGTTGGCTGGATGTTTCAACTTGGCTCGACGCTCCGATTCGGCTGGGTACCCAGTTCGGCTGGATGTTTCAATTCGGCTCGACGTTCTCAATTCGGCTTAATTCTCGGTTCAGGTGAAGCACCTCAATCTGGCTATGGCTGGCTTGAGTAATCCTCATTTGCCTTGGCAGACTAAAGTTTCACAGCAGCTCAGGAAGAAACAACACAAACACAAATGGTAAATGAACACGGGCAGTTCGGCTAGCTTGCAGAAATGTATTAATTTGAAACTTTAGTCTGCCAAGGCAAATGAGGACTACTCAAGCCAGCCATAGCCAGATTGAGGTGCTTCAGCTGAACCTGAAAATTAAGCCGAATTGGGAACGTCGAGCCGAATCGCAATATCCAGCCGAACTGGGTACCCAGCCGAGTTGGAGCGTCCAGCCGAATTGAAACATCCAGCCGAACTGGGTATACAGTCGAATTGGAGCGTCCAGCCGAATCGAAACTTTAAGCCGAAACAGGGCTCGGGGCTTCAGGCGAATGGACACCTCAGCCGAATCGAGACGACACCATGTTCCGTGTCTCCTGGTATTCTTAGTAACTATGATTCACCACCTCACCTGCGCGATAACTCCTACACCAGAAAGCTGTCGTAATTTGCGTCTTTATTTGCGAGAATCATTTAACCGAGGTTTTAGTTTTTCCGTCTTCAGCCCATTTTCACTTCGCTCGATCCTAAAGAAATAAAACTACCCGTGTCGGCGCGGAAGCCCAAAAGTAAAACGTAGGGTGAACAAAAAAAAAACTGATATAAACAACGTCACACAATGGTGCTCAGAATGGCATATGGAACTCAACACATCTAAATGTAGATCTATGAGAGTGTCCAGGCATAATAACACTTGTCCATCCTA
The DNA here is from genome assembly GCA_037355805.1 of Ixodes ricinus. Lineage (NCBI taxonomy): Eukaryota > Metazoa > Arthropoda > Arachnida > Ixodida > Ixodidae > Ixodes > Ixodes ricinus. Next base: position 7,788 of record JAZHYW010010990.1, on the reverse strand, counting down.
CAACATCATTAACTCCCCCTACTTTTTGTTACTTCATATAAATATCTTGGTGTGCATCTAACCAATGACCTTTCCTGGAATTTACATGTCGAATATGTCACTAATAGCGCTAATCGCTTACTAGGTTACCTCAAAAGAAACCTTTCGCTTACTCCTGTTTCATTAAAGCTTCTAATCTATAAGACTTTAGTCCGTACTAAACTGGAATATGCAGCCTCTATCTGGGACCCCGGTATCACCCTTTCATCCGCTGTTGAGTCCATACAAAATCGTTCCGCTCGTTTCATCCTCTCGAACTATCATCGCACATCCAGCGTCACATCTATGAAAGCATCCTTTTCTTGCCTAACCTCTCTCTTCGCAGGAAAATATCCCGGCTTTGTCTTTTTCAGAAGATTTTTCACTCTAATCCAACACTTCGTCAAACATTATTCTTAGAACCATCTTACATTTCGCTACGAACTAATCACCATCTAAAAGTGGGCGTCCCCCAGTGTAACACCTCATCTTTCAATGCCTCCTTTCTCCCTCAGACATCTATAGATTGGAATCGCCTTCCTGCACCCATAGTCTCGATAACTGATGCTACTGATTTTAAAATTGCCATTACTAAGTTTTTTGATGTTCAATAACTTTTGTTTTATGTCTTGCCTTATGTATCGTTATACTCATATGTTTCCGTTTAGAAAACCTCACTCCTCTCTGTAATGCCTTCGGGCCCTGAGAGAACAATAAATGAAATGAAATGAAAGTGTGCGTATGTTCTTCCGAGCCCAGAAGTTTGAAACTCCAGTAGAGGTGTCGACCGAGAAAGAGCCCGCCTGCGGTTATTGGCTTTCTGCCGTCGGGGGCGCTGCAGACCGGGGATTGCTTCCGAGTGACTGAGCTCATCGTGCTCCGGAGGTTCTTGAAGGGAGGAGAGGCCTTGTTGAAACATCGACCTAACTCGGGTCTCGGCTTCCCACGCGGCTCTCGAAGCTACGTGGGCCTGATTGCCCGCTCCGTCCCTCTCCCAACTTACCGTCTCTCCCCGTGTCAGGCCGATAAAATGACAAGATTGACTTAGCAGGCCGCGCTTATTATTTTTACCATTAAGACGAACAAACAAACCTCCACTCGCGCGCGCTAATGTATGCACGCAACTGTTGAGATAGTGAATCGAGTTGTGTTGCGCGTTCGTTTATACAGCGAAAAGTTGGTCAGCCCCGCTGGACATCGTCTGCTGTCTCCTCTGTAGATGAAAAAAATATAGCGAGTGCCGTACCGCTGCCGGCCTGGCGGTCTTTAACGCGCACCAGGCAGTGGTGACATGTCAAGTCCACGCCGATATACGATGCTCCTAAACCAATCACGTTTTGTGTGTGTGCGTGTGACTTGTTTAGCTCGTTGGTAGGAATCCGACAAAGACAATAAGCGCCGGGACGCTACAAATTTTCCGCTCCTTGATTGGCAAACACCGGTTCGTAGTGTCTCCTGCGGTCAGACGAGTAAAGTGAAATGGTGTGTATACCAAGCTCGGCCACCGAGAGCCACCCGAGATAATCAAGTGGGCGAAAGCACGAAATGTGGCGCAGCGTGTGTCGAACTGGGCACGTGTAAAAGTGATTTAAAGACACGAATTGCCGCCTTATCCAATGCAACGACCTTGCAACCTTCCGTTTCATAACCCCTGTGTAGCATCCAAACGGTCACATTGGCAGGGTATATTCCCGACGTTTAGGTATGACTGTGGAAGTGGCAAGCTCCTGTGTGTAGACGACGGCATCTCAGCCGAGTTTCAGTCAAGTTTTACAGAAACCGCAAGACACTTTTACGCAAAGAGCTCTAAAGAAAGTATTCTGAATAGTTAGCTTGTATTTTTTTATTTACTCTCGCAATTAATAGTGAGACGAGCAATTTTTGAGGTTAAGAGTTATTACCAAACTGGTGTAATTTTTGTTTATGAAGTAAGGGGTTCGGGGGATGGGAAGGAGGCTAAGAGAGAGGGATTTTTATTTGCTTAACGTTACTAATAGAAACCCTTTAAAAAAGTGTGCTACAAATTGTTTTACTTATGGTGCCGATAATATTTTTACTAATATCCCATTTTATGATAAAAATAACACAGACCATGAACGCGAGCTTGCGAATTTTCGACATCTTGAAAACCCCAGACTTGGGAACAAAAATGTGGAGACAACGCACACATTTTTGTAGCCCGTAAACACGATCGTTCATACACTTATATTTTTGATTTTTTCACTAAATACGAATATCTACACGGGAACGTAGAAGCTCATGCAGCTGCTTTACTTCACGAACGCTGGCGCAATATTCAAGCTCTGTTCTGCCGCCGGCTTCCCTAGTAATGTTTTTCTGTGCGCGGTTCGTTTAGCCGGTGATAATAAGACCCAGAAAGACAAGGAGTACCATGACAATGCTTTTTTGCCGCCGATTGATTGATACCATTACGCGTCGGCTGCAGTCGGACTTAATACAAGCGCACACGCTGGAAGCTCCATAAAAAAATGCAGGCAGTCTTTTTTTTTTTTTAATTCGCACCCGAAATTTGCTGCACAAAGTTTCTTCTTTTTAATGTTTGCTTTAAAGACAATGACATGCTTGAACCTAATATCACTGCCGTGTCATTCGATCAACGTTCACAGCGGGAGGGAAACCCACGACAACCGGTTTTCTTAACTGTGTTAGAGATAGGGATGACGCTGCGCTATTCGATTCGAACCGGTATTTACGCAGCTCTAAGTGAAATGAAGAGAATGGTTATCGAGCTTGAGCTTGTACGATGTCTTCCACCGCTATCTATGTTACGTGCACAGCAAGCAGATTGACTCGCAACAGGAAACAACTACGCTTATAGAGCGCTAGAACTTCCTTCGTCGCATATTTAGATCGCTCTGGATGTATTTCGCAATTTTATTGCGAATTGGTATCGTGGCGAAAATATATTTCGCGATTTTGTTGCAAACTGGTCGCGTGGCGAAAAGTACGAAGTTTGGGACGGACCTATTGTGTGCGGGGATTTGTTCCGCTGGACTTCCTTCTCTCCCGGCCCATCCGCGGGATATACCCAGCGGCAGAGTTTCCATCCCGGGCGAGCCGACGGTCCGAGCTCCCCTTGAGGGCCCGTCAACTGCGCAGGTTCCCACGGAAACCGACCCAGCTGGGGACCCGAAATATATATTGAAGCGGGTTCCGCTTGCCAGCTGTTTATTAGCCGGACAAAACGTCCGGTTTCTTTGCTGGCTTGCTTCGAACTGCCTGCCCGAGCGCTCGCATCGCGCGACCTCCGGCCTTGTTCTTCTCTTCATCGCTACATTATCCCCCTCCCATTTTTTTCCTCTCCTTTTAGTGAGAATTAACGGAGTCCTTCGTACGATGATAGGCGGTCACGGTGAACCACGAGCAGCCGTGATCGATCATTGCGACGTATGCGATATACCACGTCGTTGAGCCGTTCGACGATTGTAAAGGGTCCTTGCCAATGGCGCTGAAGCTTCGGAGACAGTCCTCTTTTACGGATGGGGTTGTACAGCCATACCTTATCACCTGCTGAGAACGGGCGTGTTGCGACATGTGCGTCGTAGTGAGTTTTCATACGAGCGAACCCACTTGCCAAGCGTTGTCGGGCAAATGCATGCATCCGTTCTAGGTTCGCTCTCAGGTCGCTTACGTGAGACACATGGTCTTTGGCCGGTTCTGATGCTCGTGGGATGGCAATTTCACAGGGCATACGAAGATCACGGCCAAATAGCATCGTGGCGGGCGTGTAGCTGGTGACCTCATGAGCAGCTGTACGGTATGCGTACAAAAACAGAGGCACGATGTTATCCCAGTCGTCTTGGCGATCATTTACAAACATCGATATATGTTGTAAAATGGTGCGGTTCATCCTCTCCACCAGGCCGTTCGACTGCGGGTGGAGGGGCGTCGTTCTCGTCTTTGTGATATTGAAGATCTCGCAGACCTCTTGGAAGACTCGCGATTCAAAGCTTCTTCCTTGGTCTGAGTGGATGCTCAGTGGGGCTCCGTACCTGGTAATCCAATTTTTTACGAGAGCGTCGGCGATCTCGGAGGCGGACTGGCTTTGAATGGGAATAACTTCGGGCCACTTGGTGAAATAGTCTACAATTACGAGCAAGAACCTGTTTCCAGACTTAGACCGAGGAAACGGCCCCAATACGTCGATGCCAATACGCTCAAAGGGTGCCCCCGTCACATTTTCTTGTAGTGGTGACCGTTGTTTTATGTGGGGTCCTTTACGCGATGCACACATGTCGCACTGACGGCACCACTGCTTTACGTCATTGTGGCATTGCAGCCAGTAGAACCGTTGACGAATCTTTTTGATCGTGCGGTTCACACCAAAGTGTCCTCCTTCTGGGCTACTGTGCAGTTGTTGAAATACCTGGGAGCAGAGCTTGCGTGGCAACAGCAGCTGCCAGACGACAGAACCGCCAGCAGCGGACTCCCAGCGTCGGTAGAGAAGGTTGTCGTGCAGAAACAGAGAGTCCCATTGAACCAAGTAACTCTTGATGGCAGGAGACAAACCGGTCACTTCTTTAGATTGTGGTCTGTAGTTCTTTTTCTTCCATTGGACCAGGGGGCCGATATCTGGATCGTCAAGTTGAGCGGCGCGAAGGTTTTCCAATGTCCACGCGTCGTTATTGCAAGGCAGGTTCTGCAGTGAGCTGATTGACATGAAGCTGCGTTTTGCAATGCTCAAACACTGTTTGCACTTCTCATTGCACGGGCGTCGTGAAAGACTGTCGGCATTGGTGTGAAGCGCGCCAGCACGATGTTGAATCTCGAAGTCGTATTGGTGAAGACGCTCCAGCCACCGGGCGACCTGTCCGTCAGGGGTCTTGAAACTCAGCATCCAGGTTAATGATGCGTGGTCGGTACGAATAATGAATTTCCGGCCCAATAAATAATGATGAAAATGAGTTACGGCCTTGATGATAGCCAACAGTTCGCGTCGGGTGGTACAGTAATTTCTCTCAGGCTTGGTGAACACTTTGCTATAATAAGCAATGACTCGTTCATGCCCATCCTGTTCTTGCGATAAGACTGCGCCAACTGCCAAAGCACTAGCATCGGTGTCGAGTATAAACGCTGTGGTGTCTTTTGGGTAGGCAAGCGTTGGTGGAGACGTGAGTGCTGTTTTTAGTGTCTCAAATGCGTGCTGACATTCCGGAGACCAGAGAAAGTTGGCTTTTTTTCTGTCAAGGCATACAACGGTTTGGCAATGTGAGCGAAATTGGGGACGAATCTTCGGTAGTAAGATGCCAGCCCGATGAAGCTCTGTATGTCACTGGTGGATGTCGGTGTCGGCCACTCAGCAAGAGCAGATAATTTGCGAGGGTCCGTGGAAACCCCATCCGCTGAAATGATGTGGCCGAGGTATTCGACTTGTCTGGTGAACAGCGAACATTTCTTCGGTGTCAGCTTCAGATTCGCATGTTGTAGCCGTGCAAACACTCTCTCGAGGTTCGCCAGATGGTCAGAGAATGTTTTGCCAAAGACAACGATGTCATCAAGATATACGAGACATATTGTGCCTATGAGACCGTTCAAAACAGATTCCATTAGTCTCTGAAATGTAGCCGGAGCATTGCAGAGTCCAAATGGCATAACTCTGAATTGGTATGAGCCACTACCTGTGGTGAATGCAGTCTTCTCGCGATCGCCCGGATGTACTGGGACCTGCCAATATCCACTCTTGAGGTCAAGCGTAGAAAACCACGTGCATCCTGCAAGAGCGTCCAAGATGTCATCGGTTCGAGGCAAAGGGAAAGAGTCCTTCTTAGTGACTTCATTAAGTCGTCTGTAGTCTACGCAGAACCGTGTTGACCCGTCCTTTTTTTCACTAGTGTAACTGGTGAAGACCAAGGGGAACATGCCGGCTCAATCACGCCCTGCTCGAGCATCGTCTTTACCATGTCGTTGACACATGACCTCTGAGCGAGAGGAACGCGCCGAGGAGGCTGCCGTACAGGAGCAGCATGACCTGTCACGATTCGGTGTGTTGCTGCTGACGTCAGCCCCAAATCTGTATTGTCTGTACTGAAAAGGTTTGGAAATCGTTCAAGTAGCTGCCGAAGCTGATCAGCGTCTGTCTTGTCTAGCCCAAAAGTTGCCCTCTCGTAGAGTGGCAACAAGTGCGCAGCTAAGTTGGTAGACAATACGTGGAAGCAGAGACACGGGGACGTGGGATTTATTGGCATCCCGCTGTCACAGAGCACCGTTACCGTGGCAGCACTCAAGGGAAAGGAATCAGTTCCCAAATGCAGTAGCCCAGCGTTGAAGTCGAGCACACACTTGTGTGCCTTAAGAAAATCGACGCCGAGTATGCATTCCTCATCGACAGCCGCGACGACAACAGGCAGCGTAACTTGGAGGCTTCCCACGCTAAAAGGCACGGTTGTGCAGCCCAGTACAGTTACCATTTCCCCTGTGGCGGTTTGCAGAGCGTATTTTTCGGTGTTTGGTGGGATGAGTCGGTTCGCCTTCACGAGAACTTCAGGGCGGATGACAGATGTTGTTGCCCCCGTATCGACAAGTGCGCGCACGGGCACACCGTCGACGATACCCTGGAGATAGATAGATGGCATGGATAAGGCCAAGGCACGAGTTGATGTTATTCTCCTTTGCGTTGGCATTGTTGGGGTCCGGCTAGCAATACGAGGGTCGTTCTTAGGACATTTTGCCCGCGTGTGACCTGGCTCGTAGCAGTTCCAGCACACGAGAGCTGGTGCCGCCTGCATGTTCATAGCCGGTGTCTGTGGTTGCATAAAGGGTCGCTGTGACGAGGATCGAGAGGCCTGTCGAGCAGCTTCTACCTCCAGGGCACAAGTGTGTGCGGCCTGCAGAGTCTGGGGTCGTGCCAAGCGAACGGCGTCTTGCACGTCGACAGACGAGATAGCATCGATGAATGCCATGGTGGCGACTGCTTGAATTGTGTCCTCGGGGCAGCCGGGGAAGGCAAGACGCGCTAGACGTTCGATGTCATCGGCAAGTTGAGAGATCGTTTCAACTGTTGACTGCCGGCGGTTGCGGAGCTGCGCATGGTGGAGATAGCGGAGCGGCCCGTCCCCGAAACGTTCGTCCAACGCTGCGACCAAGGCTTGGTAAGATTGGCGAGCTTCAGATGGTAGGTGATGCAGTATACTCAACGCTGGTCCGGCAAGATGAGCGGCCAAGGCTTGAGCCTTTTGAGCCTCAGCCCAATTGTTCGCATCAGCGATGAGGATGAATTGTGTCTTGTAAGGTCCCCAAGGAGTGGTACCGTCGTATGTTGACGGTTTTAGCCTCATGCTTGGGAGTCCTACGAGGGCCTGGGCTGGAACGATACCGGTATGAGGTTCCTCGAGTGCGGGGAGCCGGGCTTCTAAGCGCTCCAGACGGTCGGTGAGGGAGGCGGTCATTTCCTGAAGCATTGACGTTGAGCTCTGCAGAAGGTTGCTCTCCCGCGCGGCGTAGGAGGCCTCGAGTCGCTCTAAGTGGTTTGTGATTAAAACCGTGAGTTGAGAAGCTTGCGGGTCCGACAGGGCCGTATTTCCGGCGGTAGTATTGGTGGTGTGGTCCCGCTGGGGGTCTGAAGGAGGCTCCATGATCCGGGGAAGGCGTTGACCAGAGCGGAGCTCCACTTCTGACACCAAATGAAGCGGGTTCCGCTTGCCAGCTGTTTATTAGCCGGACAAAACGTCCGGTTTCTTTGCTGGCTTGCTTCGAACTGCCTGCCCGAGCGCTCGCATCGCGCGACCTCCGGCCTTGTTCTTCTCTTCATCG
>JAZHYW010010989.1:0-48554 GCA_037355805.1 Ixodes ricinus | reverse complement strand
TTTAACGCTTTCGTTAGTTCTTAATGTGAACCAGTGGTGCCAATAAACCCCAAAAATATTGACGTTTCCTCCGCCAGGTGAGTCAACTAGTTTTTTTTTTTATTATTTTCGCGCATGCGCATTAAAAGTAGAACTTCGGTTGAACCTTTGTCGAACGTCACGTTGAAAGTTTCGAAAAAGTCGAGCTTAGTCGAACTCGACCTTGGGCAGGTTCGCGACACCCCTAGTTTTGACTGCGCGGGAGTGGCATGGGTTGTTGTCGATGGCGATGCAATGTTCTGCTCGCACCTAGCTTTTTGCTTTTTAATTTTCAAACATTTAATATTAGATAACACTCTCGAGATTTTTTTAATATTTATATTTCACTCTCGAGGTTTGTTTTATTGTATCAATTTACACAACGCGCAATTACATCACATGTTGCTATAAAAGCGCCACACAGCAAAGGGCTTGGTGAAGAAGAAACCGAAACTGATCCTGGTGTTGCTGCCACCGGACAGATAAAACGGAGCAGACCGATAACGCACGCATCATACGCCTTTCTCTCAGTGAATAAACATATTCATAGGGGAATGCGTGGCAAGCAGATCATTCGTTACTTGCTCGAATATTCGTAGTTTGGGCGAATATTCCCCGTTTCTCCCTATTCGGCTTCGGCCGAATATTCGGAAGCTTCCGAATATGCAATTTTCGAATCGAATACGGTTCGAATAAGAAAATATTCGATTCGTATTCGAAATTCCGAATATCCGCACACCCTTATTATTAATGTATGTGAAAAAGAATGCCTCGTCACAGGTAACATCCACCTGCGTGTACATACCGCTTTGAGCTCATGACTACATTTTTGTTACGGGTTTTGTTTAGGTCTCCTGGGCAGACTGAACTATTTACAGTATTGTAGATAAAACAGTAAAAGAAAAGCAGTGTACTGGACCAGAGGTGCGCGAGCACACCAGCTGGTTGCTACTGAAGTGTGAACATCGACCAGCCTTTCCTCTCATTCACCACATTTTTCCCTGCCTTCTCGCTAATTAACAAAAAGAAAACAGTAGCCATTTTGTTGCTCTACTGACGCTTTATTACGGTTCGGGCCACAAGACGGCCACTTGTGAAGATGCCCGAAGACTTCTGAAGATTCATTAACAGACTGAGTCTATATACCGGCGATAATTTTTCAAATATTAGGTTCTTATATATGTGGAAAATTTGAACTAAATATTTATTATGATTTTTTCGTTGTGCGAATTCGTGTGTTTCTTTTTTATTCTAAAAAGTGATAACTTTACGAAATTTTCCAAGTTTATTTTGTTCGTCAGAAGAAGCATGGTTCAATTGTGTATCTCTCAACCTCTCTCTTAATGACCTTCAAGATAAGGCCGACGAGTTCTCATAAAGAAATAAATAAAAATGAATGAATAATTACACGGGCTTTTTTGTTTTTATCAAAACTATATTAGGTCTCTAGAGATGAAAAAAGTAAACAAAGGCGATAAAACACAAAAGGCCTTCAAAGCGAGAAAGCCTTCCGCTCGCCAAAGTTCTAAGACATCGGCTCATGGCACCCTCCGGCGTTTCTAGCAGCTGAAACATTTAGAAGCACAAAGGCGGGGAAAACATAAGGGGGGGAGTTAAGACGCTATAACACTAATAAATTATTGTAATCGAAGTAATCTTCATTCGCATTAATAGAAACTCTCAATGGTTGCAAAAGGACGGTTAAACGTCACTTTACTATTAAAACCCCAGGGATGAGGCATTTGAACGTGAGACATGCGCACTCATCTGGTAGTCGAAGAGCTCTCGGTTCTGCGTGCGCTGTTAGTGCGCAATAAAAAGGCTCTGTTGGATTAAAAATAAATTCAGCGTCTTGGAAACTGTTTACACCATTACCATAACGCAGACAATGGGACTGCTGCATTAGCATTATAAGTCACGCCCAAAACGTTTATTAGACTGTCAACGACTGTGGGTACTATTGAGCGCCGCCTGGTGATAATCCCACACGGATTTCGACCGAAGTGACAAGATGCGGCAATCAAACCAAATGCATCATTCGTCGATCATCCTCGCTCTTTGCATACAAAAGCTCTGACGGTTTGACTCCGAAAAAAAAAGAAGAAGAAGATACAGGAAGAGGGTGACTGTGTGTGGGAGAGAGAGAGAGAGGAAGAGAGACGACTTCCGTTTTCACGCTGTAAACACAAGTGCCGCCATCTGTTGGATGGACGCAACACTAAAGAGGTGTTTCCTGCATTAGCCACTGAGCCGGGCGCGAATGGAGCCACCGAAGTTCGATGCTTGTCCCAGAAGTCTGGTGTCTGCTGGGCACTTTAGTGCATTCGGTCGATGTTTTGGTCACCGCTTTCTTCCGTTTTCAAGTGGTTTTAATAATCCACTTTAGCATTAAATTCCGAGAATGAGGCATTTGAGCGCGAGGCATGCGCACTTAATCTACTAGAACGAAGAGCTCTCGGGTCTGCGTGTGCTGTTACTGCGCCCCCCCCCCCAAAAAAAGAAGGCTTTACTGATATAAAAAGAATACCAGCCTCTTGGAAACTGTTTAGACCAAGACTCGGAAGAGTTGGAAAGCCTGTCAAAACCTCACTTCCGAAACAAACAGTTTACTTTGATAGCTTCCTGCCTGTTTGTTAAATGCGCCATCATCCCCTTAGGGAAATCAGTGGCATCAGAACACCGAAGTGCACTGCCCTGACTGAACCATGACGTTATAAATTAATTTTTACATGCTTTATACGTGTGGGACGAAAACGTCGGCAAAACTTACGACGCTCTAAATTGTTGTAATCGAAGTAATCTTCATTCGCATTAATAGAAAATCTCGGTTGTGGCAAAAAGCGGTTACACGTCATTGCAGAAAACCTGACAATATGCAAAATATCTGAACATCATTGCATTTGTAGTTTGTAGAGAGCACCAAAATCGTATCAAGACAAGAGGAGACGCCGATGCCTCCTAATCACCTAGACATTTCTCGATACAGCAACGTGTGAATGCATACGTAATCTGGGTGTAGATATTTACAATCGGGGTGTGACACCCCTTTCAAAGGTCCACCAAGCAACGCTGGCGGCCGCCACATTTTGGGAGTAAAAATGGTCAACTTCCTCGCTGATGGTAGGATATTTTTAGTTTCTTTGCCCGAAACCCCTAGAGGTCGTCCTGGCGATCACCCCCGCGGCCTGGTGATAGCTAGAGAAATGCATTTGACGTAAGACGAAATAGAATTATGTTTGTTTTAATTTTAGTTTTTAGGCCAGGTGGCGCAAGCTACCGCCCGGTATAAAGGGTACAGCCGTTAACAATCCATCCATCCATTCATTGGGCATCACCTTCTGCGCGAAGCATTTGATTGGATCCGAGTTCGCGCCGATTGCTGACGCGGCACTCGTGTCGAATATATTTGCACCCGAATATGCTCCCAATATCGACACAGCACTCGTATTCAGTGCATGCACAAATTGAGTGCCCCCAGTATGACGACCTCGGAGCAGCTAGTGGAGGGCGCGCAATTTCGAAAAGTATCTACTGCTAGAGAACGAGAGGAAGGTAAAGACAAAGGCTGGCTCGCGAAGTGCGCTGAAATGAGGAGATAGTGCTGTGGACGCTTGACCTATTTGTGCCACTTTATTCTGTCTATGTACGTAGATGATTCAACATGATTTTAGCGAGGTATGTGTAACATACTTCTCAAGTCGAGTAACTGATAAGATTCGCGAGTGCGCTGCTTTAATCAATCGGTTTCAGAAAGTGCAATACTTCCACGAATCCCAGCGTTGCGTTAGCACTTGTAGCGTTCTCCAGGCTTAATTTATTTTAAACTTAATTTTGGTGGGTTGCTGGTTTTATTCTTCAGACACGAAATACTTTCGGGGTTCATCGAAACCAAGAAAAAAAAGAATTAATATTTGGCTCAACTTAAAATGCTGTTTTGCTCTTTTTTTTAATCCCGTGCATTGCTTGGTGTGTGGTAATGTATTCAGGTAGTTATCAAAACAAAAGTCGATGCGCAACGCAGTCTGCCGGTGATTAGTGATCATAAGGGCTATAAGCTGTTGCTCAGTAATTAATAACTATTTATGTTGTACACTTTTTTTTGTAGTAATACATATTTACCTTCCAAACTCTGCACAGCCTTCATTTCAAGATAATGTAATTCTGAAGTTTCAGACAATTGTATGCCTTCCCGATTTGAATTGCCATGTAGTAATGAAACCTTCGGCCAGATGGCGCCAGATCCCTTCTAAAACGTGGCCTCTTCAGGCCTCCAGGAAGTTCTTTCATTCTCGTTTGTGTCCGTCCTTTCAGTCGGCCGCACAATGAACGGGGAACAGGAAAGCGGTTCTATCGCTATACGCTACCACTATTTTTTGCAACTGTAGCGAGAAGCGAGTTTCATGGTTTCTAATTAAATTCTCCCAGGCAACCGAGCAATAATTAAAAGTCCTCGGTCAATAAACTAAACAATAATTTTAACACAGCCAATGCTATTGCAAGCACTATTTATTATGATTGTGAAAAACTTTTCGATGGTGCGGTAGTGTCAACCACATTACCGTACCTTGAACTCGAGAACACTTGAGAGCGGTCTTATTATTTTTCTCGAATGAGTGCTTGCACAGTTCAGTTGATTGTTAAAACCTCAGCTATTTGTGTCATGTGCCGTAAGTAATATTGAAGGTTCCCCCCCCCCCTTTTTTTTTTCTCAAGTGAAAAAATCAACCTAACCAATCCCATGAACCGGATACTACGCTTTTACAGCTTCAGCAGAACAGCTCTGACATTAAAATGTTTTTGTCTTGTCTGACTAATAGTTAACTATTTATTTTGTATTGTAAACAAAATACTGGCTGTGATTTTTTATGCTAGTTATTTTAAATTTGAATTATTTTATTTGTCATTGAGCTTGATTGCCACTACCTATGTTAATTACGCTATCTTAGCTAGTTTCAGAAACCACATAGAATACCACATAGAGCGACATATCATTAAGCGGGCATCAATAACCTCAGAATGTGTAAACCTTCGTTGTGCATCGTAATCAAAGCAATTTCGCGGTGTTCATGAGCACACAAAATAAACAGATGATGATTATGATAAAGCATATAAATCGTGGTCTTGTGCACCAAATTGTTCAAAGCTGTCTGTTATTTGGATGGCAATACAGGCCCGATTAGTCATATGCCCCATTGAGCTCATAAAAGAGATTGACCGAATTCAAGAAAAAAAATAGGGTATTCCTTTATTAAATAATTTTATTGTTGGTTGATACCTCTTTCAAAAAGTCAGTGAGAAGAGTAATCTATAAGCGTATATTCTGTTCTTTTTATATTTATTAAATTTGATAATCAAGGTGCAAGCATGTACGTTTAGGATGACATTTTGAAACAATCGCTTTTTGTTTTATCAACGAGACCTATAGGTGACGTTAACAAGACAAAAATTGTATTGAAATTTTTTTTTCTCAAGAATTTACAGAATGCATATATATATATAATGGGCGGTTTCATTTTAACTCAGGCACGGATTTGGGGTCGAAGTTTTAATTTTGATGAAACAAATGTATGTTTTGACAAAACCGCTTCTGTGACAGGGAGTGCAAACCGCAAGTTCGGGCGATTTTTGTTCGAGTTGTGGACATTTTAAGCAGCCGAGGTGCAAACTGACCTTTCTCTCGCCTCTCGGAAGTGCCATGTTTCACTCCTTTCTACTTTTTGCCTTTTTGTTTTTTGGTAGTGCAATGTAACTTTTTTTGCCACTCTCAGAATAGGGATTATTCATGGTAAATAATTTTGCTGTCATTATTTATCTTCGCTTTTGTCTTAAATATTGTCAAAATATGTCCTTTGACAATATTTGTCAAAGCTTGACCAGCTCTTCCGTGTGACCTATCAGAGATATCGTAAAATATTTAGTGTTTTCAGTAAGCTGAGAGTATACTATTTTTATTGATAACAAATTTATTGTTGTGTGTAAAAGAGAAAGGGAAGAATATCCTCGTAAAGCAAGGACTATTCAAATTGTTTGCAAGTTAAAGGTTGATTAAAAAAAAAACTTTTATTTGGCTGATTTGTTTTCTCTAGCTAGCTATTGCAGTGCTTTATAAGGTAATATAAATAGAAAATGTAATGTTTTGTTTGTATGGCAGCTATAAAAGCTTGAAGCCTGATTTTTCGACTGTTTTGTCAGTAAATCAACTTACTCGCAAAAATACACTAATTCAAAATTGGCGCCTCTTATTTTTTTAATAGATACACTTGAACACAATTATTCTCTGATAAATAATTTTAACGCGATTGTTTATATAAAATATATTTGAGAAAATTTGCCAATATGATGTTTTTGGAGGATATTTGTCAAAGGTTACCAGCTCTTCCGTGTGACCTATATGAGGTGTCGTAGCATATTTAGTATTTTCAGAGAGCTTAGAGTATACTCCTTCTAATGATAACTAATTTGATGTTGTGTGTAAAAAAGAAAGGGCAGTATTTTATCGTAAAGCAAGCACTACTTCAATTACAATTTCTGTTGGTAGTTCCTGATAGACTACTATATTACCTAACTGTTAATAAAGAATAAAAGAAATAAAATTTTTTTTTAGGAAGTCGACTCTAAACTGGCTGGTTTTTCAAAATATTCGTTTTTCAGACACATGTTGCGCATGATATATTTAGCGCATAATATTCAAATTATACTAAAAAAGAGCTTAATTGGAGCTTTACCGTGATGTAAAGATCATAAAACTATGTTGATTAGGTCACACAGGACAGCTTGCTGAACTTCGTCGAATATCGCCGCAAAAAGCGGTTTGACAAAGAAAAACAAAAAACATTAAGGATTTTATGATTTAGACACTTAATTATAATAAAAAATGCATATCTCGAGAGTGTTCCCAAGAAGTTTTATTGATGTAGCGTAAAAAGTAGGAAAAAGGGATGGAGTGAAATATAGCACCCCCGACAAGCTGGAAAAATGTCAGTTTCCACCTTGGGCGCTTCAACGATCCATAACTTGAGAGCAAAAAATCCGACGAACTCGCCGTTTTCGTCTTCTTTTATTATAGGAATCGCCCAAGAACATATTTTTTTAAAATTAAATATTCGAATAAAGTTTTGCGCCTGAGTACACTTGTTTTAAAGCTTTACAGATTTCTTTAAAAAAGTCGTGAAAGCTACACTTATGCGGTTTGTGCAGATAAGTTACATGACCAGGGGGACATAGTATATGGGGCTAATCGTAACGATCAGTTGGCTAATTAACTAAAATTTCTTAAACAATCTTTAACTAGTGAAAACAGTCATATGGTTCCACTTAGAAACTTGCTGAGCGTCGTCCAAAACCCCTAAATCAGTAATTTTTAGAAAGACTTTGAGCGCGTGAGAAGCACAGAAGTGCGCTAAGTTAACAATCGTGGAGCAGGTACAAGACTGGGGCTCTCACAAGAGACAGAAAATTTCCGCAGGCGCCTTCCCGCAACCGCTAGCCACCTGCTCCACGAGTGGTAACTTTAGTGCACTACTGCGCTTCTCACGCGCTTAAAGTCTTTCTGAAAATTACATGATTTAGTGGTTTTCGATGACGCTCAGCAAGTTTCTAATTGGAACCATATGTATATATTTTTAATATTTAAAAAGTTAATGAGCAAAATTTACTTAATTACCCAACTGATCATTACACTTAGCCCCTATTCCATGTCCCCCTGCCGTATAACTCACCTGCACACCGTATAGGTGTTGCTTTCACAACTTTTTTAAAACAACCTGTAAATCTTTAAATAAACACCCTGTTTATAATCTGAATAGAGCGCATGATATGGTGTGACGAGAGAGGAATTGACAAATAAGATGATTTCAAAGTAACATTTGAGATAATATACAGCAAAAGACATTATGGTCAAGTGGATGTGTAAATATATTATTACTCAATGCTTTTATTATATAATCATCTGCTATAATACTACAGCAAAAGACATTACGGTAAGTGGATGTTAAATATATTATTACTCAATTGTCCACTGTTTGTCATCTGACTATAGCATAATTTTACGCAACAGATATACGCAGAATACTCTAAACTCAGCAAATTTCGGAAGGTGCAAAGTTTCCAACTATGCACGTTGGATTTAGCTCATGGTAGTAACACATATACGCAAGGCACGTGGTTCTATCTTTGAGCGTTTCTAGTTACGACATGAACTTCGGAATCAGTGGCGCAACTCTAATTAAAATTGCGTAGAATTGTCATCTGATGCTACGATAGAGGGATTTGTTTTGCCAATTATTTTAGGTTTAAACCAATCGAAATAAAATGTAGCAAAGCTGGCTTGGCACTCTGCCGCCACACCTTTCAAGATTGGGAAAACACAAGTATAAGCTTTAGACAGATTCTTGTTTTGTGCAACTTTTACTGAAGAGAAAAGTAAGCGAAATGTAATAGCTTATTTATGAAGACATTTCAGGCATCACAGCATCCAGATGTATTGTTGCCGTGACAACCTCATAAACTTAATTGAAGAATTCGCATTGTTCACAACCTCAAAATTCGCGATCTTAAAGCTACCCTTAAAATAATTCGCATCTATTGCTGTCACTTATTCCTATGTTTAGAACAAACCATAAACGACCACACTTTCACTCGCAGGGGTGCAGATGGCATTGCCTTCACCCTCTCTTCGATTAATCTGATGCTCTTCCCTATTTCCCATGGGCAACTCATTCACTCGTGCAGGGCCCTCTCCCACATACATTAATAGCGAAGCAAAAAAAAATATAAACACCTTCTGCATTTCGTCTGCATGAAAATGACAACGGACGTCCGAGAGCAACCCTTTTGTCTCCCACCAGTTTCGCTATCTCGCAAACGACGAGCTGAGTGCCCTAGTACGCGCACCATCTAGCGTCCGTCAACTAGGCCTAACGGAGTGAAGAACCGTTACGCACCCGCAGAAAGAAAATAAAAGAGAGAGAGCGAAAATGCAGGGTCATTTGAATAACCATGTACGCTGTCGGTTTCCTTGTTCTTTCGGCGGGGATGATTTCGCCCTCGCCTTTCGTGTTATTTGTTCGTGATGTTACTTTTCTTTTTACCCAGGAGGTCATCGAGCAACGTTTTTGACGACCTAGTTTCCGTTTCCTGCCAGAACCCATACACAGTGTCCAGGACTGTATAGACGCGAGTCTCTTTTTATTTTTTAGGTGTCTCTGTGTGTCCTAGTAGAGGCTGTCGCCTCATGTGGCCTCGCTCCTGTTATAAAGTGATAAAAAATTCGTTTGAAAGCACTGCCAGAGAGAGAAGAAAAAAGTGTGTGTGCATGTGGAGAGCTCTGCGACCTTGGGATAAGATTGGAGGTTTTATCTAACGCTGTTCTTTAATTGGAAGCCTCCGGCGGCATCCGGGTTTACCGGTTGGCCTACAGGTGTCACCAAAATGTCCGCCTTTAATGTTATCACGGCTCAGGGAGGTTAATTATATATGGCAGCACTAAGGTTATTGCCTGGCTGCGCTTGTTGCTTGGATAGCCTCGGATATATGTGAGCCTGGTAGCGCTGTTCTTGTTGGAATGTGCAACAAACCACCGATATGCCTAGATTTTAACACAGCACTTTTTATAAGCTAAATTTCAAGCGAAATTCATTACGAAAGGCCGTTACATGCAGGCGAGGGAAGCATAAAGTATACATAAGCCTCAGCGGGCAATGAATGACCACACAAAGCGCATGCAACCTTGCTTAGTAACGCTTAATCATAATCAAGCTATACTTTATTATAACTCAGCGCAATTTATCACGCGGCGCAACCTGAATCTTTTGCTCGTTGCAACGAAGACGAGGTGAACGGGAGTGCAAGTGGATAGACTAAGAATAACTCAAGAGAGCCTGCGGAAGTCGACGACTGTAGGCGCCACTCGCAGCAGGCTCTCGAATGACAAAGTGTAGCTCGTCAGGAAATCTCACAACGCCAAAGCTCTGTAAAAAAAAAAAAAAAAGATTGGGGTGTGTGCATGTTTATACAGCCTAGAACTTAGTCTGCCTCAACGGGCGACTTGTCTCCCAGCGGTAGATGAGCAATTTAGCCAGTGCAGTACAACCGCTAGCCTGGGGTCTTTGACGTGCACCACGCAGTAGTGATACACGACCGCACGCCGGTACGATGCTCATCCAGATCGAAACGGGCAGGGGTGAGGATTGAACCCAGGATGCCTTGGCTCTGCAGCGCGAGCTTTCGCTCCACGTGCTCCGAGCTGGTCTGAGCTGGTGTGCGCTATCCCACTCGGCCACCGATCCCCCTCACAGCTCTGCAATCAATTTAATATTGTGTTGATAATTTCGAGATGATCATTTATGAGTGTGTCGTGCATGCAACGTATACAAAACCACTCAAAGCATTTTATAACCAAGCATAACGAGTCAAAACGCGGGCTTAATGCATGCACGACACATTCTCTGCTCTCAGGTTTGTCAGAATTATATAAATTTTTTTGCATTGTTCAACAACGTTTTTGGGTCATTTCATGCCAAAGAAGACGCAGCAACCTTTCTATGTCTGGGATATGTACGAAAAAATAATTTGCATTCAGAAACCTCTCAAAATGAAAAATAATTTTTTTTTGCGAAAAACTATTTTTTTTGTGTGTATATCATGTTTTACATATTTGGAATATGCATAAAACGCGCATTTTTGGAATATACATAAAACGCGTGTAGTTAAGAAAAACCTTGTAAAGAAACGGTTGCGTACCACACAGATTTATGTGGGCGTCTAATTACTTAATGATATGCCCTATTTTACATTAAAATACAAACATTGAAAGACGCCATTTTGAGTCCAAACAGGAGCTCCAAAAAGAAAGATTTTATAAGATTTTTGAGTTTTTTTAGTCAACTTGGATTTGGGTGATAGCCACAATACTTTTTTCTTTCTTCTCTTAAGACTAATGATGGAATTGCTTGTATTAAACTTTCAAATCCTCGTTTTGTTGCGTTTTAATTAAAGGAGAAGATCTCCAGTTCATGCCGAAACAGCGATTTTGAGAGCCAGAAAAAGCAATGTGGGCAGCGGTGCTCAGAACTTTCGAAATAGCCAAAAATTCAATTCGCCTCGCCTGGTCAACATAAAAAAGAAATTGTTCTTGCTGAGAAATTGTTTTAAAAAGATGAGCCTCTCCGACCATGTCTCCAGGCGCCCGCCTCATCGGCGAAGCACGCCGGCCTTCGCCAGGGAGCCGTCAACGGTGTGAGACGCCGGCGCAAGGTCTTCAACGCTCTCCTGAAAACACGCTTTATTCAGTTGAAGTGGACGTTATCCTGACTTCCATGCTTCCGTATCCCCTTTACGTTACGTAACGGTGCTGACGTCTTAAGTTTACTCTACTTCTGCTCAGGTAACTGCCGACGAACGCCGGCCTGCATCGTCTGCTTCCCGAGTTTGGGAATGCATACTGCGCGTCCACCTCGTCTGTCGCATGTCCAGATTTAAAAACAATTCAGACGGGATAGCTCTTCACCGGCGCAAAATGATAACGTTGTTGTCCTTTTACCATTGCATTTAAATGTATTTTGATAGAACTGAGATGTCATGAAGTTCGTTGGCGCATCCACCAAGGACACGCTGCCGAGGCAGTGACGACGTCATGGAAACGGTTACGTCACTATTTTAATCTTCATTGTGGGCAGGGCTTGGCGGCAATCTTTTGCGCGCAATATTGAAATCGGGAGTAGAAACGCGAAAACAGATCGATGAATATCTAAGAAACTATTAACGTTTCGCAAAGTTTGGTAATTGATCAAGCCTCTGAAAGTAGTTGGCGTCAATACTGCAATTGTGAGATAAACCGTGAAACCAATAATTAAGAATTTAATAAACAAATCGCTTAATGAACCGCACCTACCATAACGGTTATTAGCTCATCTAATGTCCGCCGAGCCTGACACTCAGATGGCGAAGACGGAAGCCGTGTAACTCCCACCCCTTGATCAAACGCACTTCCTCTAAAAATACGAATGAGTTCAAAATTCGATACATGTTGCGCTGGCCTCCAGTATATTCTGGAGTCTAAAATACTGCATATGCACGGAACCTCAGGGGTGTAAGGCGTCCGCTTCAAAGAATGAAATGCTTTTTCGATCATTACACTGCTTTTGGTGCACTACCTTCTATCAGAATACATTTAAGTTCAATGGGGAAGCGACGTCACTGTTATCATTTGCATCGGTGAAGAGCTATCCGGTCTGAATTGTTTTCTAATCTGGACATACGACAGACGAGGCCAACGCGCAGTATGCATTCCCAAACTCGGGAAGCAGACGATGCAGGCCTGCGTTCGTCGGCAGTTACCTGGGCAGAAGTAGAGGAAAATTAAGACGCCAGTACCATTACGTAACGCAAAGGGTATACGGATGTGTGGAAGTCAGGATAACGTCCACTTCAACTGAATAAAACGTGTTTTCAGGAGAGCGTTGAAGACCTTGCGGCACTGTCTCACAGCGTTGACGGCTCCCTTGTGAACGGCGGTATGCGTCGCCTACGAGGCAGGACGCCTAGAGACGTGATCAGAGAGGCTCGTCTTTAAAAAAGAATAATTTTTCAGCAACGCACGAAAAGTACTTTTCAATATGTTTGATATGTTGAACAGGTGAGGTGAAGTAAACTTTGGGTATTTCGAAAGTTCTAGGCACCGCTGTCCACATTGCTTTTGATGGCTCTCAATATCGGCTGTTTCGGCATAAACTGGAGATTTTGTCAGTTAATTAAAACGCAAGAAAACGAGGCTTTGAAAATTTGATACAAGCAATTCAATTATTATTCTTAAGAGAACGAAGGAAAAATGTAATGTGGCTATCACTCTAAATCCAAGTTGACTAAAGAAAATCAAGAAATCTCATAAAATCTCTTCTTCTTAGAGCTTGTTTTTGGACTCAAGGTGTCGTCTTTCAATGTTTGTATTTTAATGTAAGAGAGGTCATATTATTAAATAATCTAGGCTGCCCACATGAAGTGTTGTGAAGTACGGAACCGCTTTTGTACGATATGTTTCTTAACTACATGGGTTCTATGCAAATTCCAGAATTTGGAGCATGATATCAGCAAAAATAAAATTTATCTTTTCGCAAAAAATGTAATTTTCTTTAAATTTAGGTGCTTCTTTCATCCAAATTAATTTTTTTCGTACATGTCCCAGATATAAAAATATGCCACGTCTCCTTTGGCATGGAATGGCACTTTTCGGGTTTCTCACGCTGTACAGTTCTGGTTGAGAAAAATCCGAACTTTCTATCAAGCACTATCGGATCTTTCACACATCAGCTTAGCACTAGCCCAAAGAAAAGTATGACACGTTCTGATGGACTAGCTACGCACGTACCATGCAATGCGGTCCGTTTTCTGATATTAATGTAGATACTATTTACCACCAAAGCGGTAAGAACGTCCATACTGTCATAGGGTCTTAATCTCGGTTTAGACATAAGGTTCTCAGCCGCAGACATTTACATTGTTCGCGCGGTTGCCAGTGCACTTGTTCGCAACTGTCGAGATCTGGTACCGGTGCGCGGTCGTGTATTCACTCCCGATGGACGCACGTTAAAAACCCCAGGTTAGGCGTTAGAGTCAAACGCCGCTACAACGAACGCTTCTACTACGAAATAGCTTGTACAACGCTTTAATAGCCTGTACATCTGCTTTATTGGGGTCATTAAAGTGCGCGACGGATATAACAAAGTGACGTGTATAACGAAGAATTGTCGCGGTCCCACACGCTTCGTTATACAGGCGTTTGACTGTATTCGGCATTGACTAAATTCCTCAATCTACAGCGTGAACTAGCGTCACCATATCTCAGAGGCAAACCGAGAAACGTCTAAAGTGCTGACAAAAGAACGGAATCGAGCGCGTGGTTCTGGAAAATGCCTTCTGTGGGTGCGAGTTCTCGTAAACGCAAAGCGTTCTGCTGAGTTCAGCTCCCGCACTTCGGGCCCCTGCCTGCGTTGTAAGAATTTGTGAAAAGGCGTGTAAATTTTCATTAGCTTTGTTTTCTGTGGAGCTTCGATTTTCCTCCCGATTTAGAACGTCTCTATATGACGCTATAGTAGTTCCTTTCAGGATGAAAACGGCCAGCAGGGCGTCTCTTTCAGAATCTCCGACAACCAGGACGCGTCCGTCGCTTTCCGCCGTGCTTTGGTTGCACGTGCACGCTCGAAGCCCACATGACCCCGAAGAGTTGTCGAAGGTGTACAAGCTCGCACTGGAGGCGAAACAACTCTGAGGCATCCCTGCCCTCCTCATCCTGTCAGCGATTAGAAAATTACACCTTGACCTCAGTCTCCATGAGGAAGTGCTGTAACGACAAATTTGCCGAACGTCAGGCAGCGCAGGATGACCATCAGTGCCACAATACATTAGGGAGTGGATCTTTCCCGACAGGGCTATCAGCACTACAAAGAGCACTTTACAAGTCTCTTCTTCCTGCAAAATGGCGGAGGCAAATTGCAGAGAAGGCGCCGTGTGCACCGAGCTTTCGGTTGCACGTCAAGAGATTCCCAGGTGGTCGAAATTCATCGTCATGTCCTCCGCCGGGACGTGCCTGATGCCCTACGTTGCTCTGGCACGTCAAACCTCCAAATTTGACCTTTTCCTTCATTCAATCTGTTGGTATAGACGTCTGCAAGCAACCGCGCTTCAAGAGGCTAGTCTGGCCACCGTGGATGGAAAACGCTTTGTTTGGGTGCCAGTCTGGAAACCGTGGGTATACACCTCAGCGATGCTTGATTATCAGACGATCTACCCCCCCCCAGCCATGGCAAGATGGCGGCGAAGCAGAAGCCATACTTGCAAACGTCTATAGGCGGCACTGGGAATGCGAGCGTTCCACGAGTGATGACGTTTTTGGGGGAAGGACGCAAGCCTTGTCTTCTAGGTGGCTTTGTCAGGATGCGCTCGTAGGCGCGCGCTTTGAACGCAACCCAGGAAGCGGGATCCCGCTATTTTCAATTGTCACACTCTCTGCCCCACTTTTGTGTCACGGACGCCGTGCTGACCGAGCTTTCGGTTGCACGTCAACCGAACTTTCGAGTCGACTTTCGAGTCGCTCGTTCGTGGATATACCGCCGCGGGAGGTTTTTGTTTCTTCTCCCAAAAGCAGAAGCATAAACTCAGCTGGATCCGTGTTTGGTTGTGTCTTCGTTTGTCATTTATGAGGTTAAAAGAAGCATCAGCGGTATTAATTTGCATTAATCATTCACGTTAGCGACTCAAATTCACGTAAACTTGGCTAAACAAATCACGTTGAGTAACAAACGAAGGTGAGCAAGAGCAAGTAAAAGTTAAATTGAAGATACGTTAATAATGGGCCGTTTAATACTTAGATTATGTCCAAGAAAGCGTAGAATGGCAACAAAAAGCATGCTTTTGGTAAGGCTCGTCATAATATTGGGCGCCGTTAAAAATAAGCCCTCTGCTATAACGCCTTCGGGCAATGCGGGGTAACCTTAGAACAAAGAATAAAAAAATCTGCGTCAAGTTATTTATTTTGAACCCCTTGAGTTCACTTACCACCAATTAAAAAGCACGATAAAAGAACTCAAACATGCACTTAATATCCCCACATCACCGTGCATTTCCGCATAATAACGTCAATTTGCTATGGTCACCGTCGCCATGGCAACGAAGCGTCTTTTGAATGGATGCACACGCAAACGCCGAGTCTGAAACCTGCACCAGCCTGCGGTGATCAGCCTGTTCAGCAGCTTCCAGACAGATCGCGTCCACGCTGTCACCCCTTGCTTCGTTCCGCTCTGCTCAAGAAAAATTAATTACAATCTCAGGCTTAAGCTTGCACCAAGCCTCGCCGGTACCGCCAAGGGTTTGGTAGGCGACAGCAACCCGCTCTCAGCGTCGACCGCCGTACCGGCTGGTCCGGCTGGCGAGTGTTGCGGCATCGACTTTAGCAGACGGTACTCGCAAAATGGCGTCAGCTGTTGCTGGCTTCAGACTCTGCGATCGGTGTGAATCCATCCAGCGGATGTTTCGTTACCACGGTCATGGTGAGCGTAGCAGACGGACTTCATGGCGCGGACGGGCATGGCGGTGTGATAAGATTAGTTGCATGCTTGAGCTCTTTCGCCGTGTTTTTCAACACGCGAAAAGTGATCAGAGGAGTTCGAAGTAAGGAAATAACGCAGATGGTTAATTTTCTTCAGCGCTTAATATTTAGACGAGCCTTGCACGAGAAGCATGTCTTAGCACAAAATTTGTCCAAACTTTTTTTTACGGCAAGATGGGGTTAATTTAGTAATGTGCCAAAAAGCTTACATTGAGCGACACAGTTAGCGCGAACACGAAATCGGTACTTCTCCTCAAACTGGGTATTTTGAAGACTATATTCATGGACAACTTTTTGTGGCTATGAAGTCAAAGCTATCGTTGCCCGTGCACTCGCGCACCTTGAGTGCTGGTCAAAGCTATATGCACATGCGCGCTGCTCGCTTCTAATACGCCACCGAAAGTTGTCCGCGAGTACTCTATACAGGATGTTTCATGGAACGCCGACCAAGTCGTTCCGGCGAAAACTACGGATTACACAAAAAGAGGTTGATGCCATATAGCATGGTTTCTGCCAAAAGGCTTATGCAATCAAATTCATAAGGTTCGCGAAAAAGGTAGATTATCAATGGCTTTGGAATAATTAACATATTGATAACTGAACCTAAAGGTTTAAGGTTCAAATAGAAACTTTGTGGGCGTGATCGAAAAGAACAAAATCCGACCACCTTACAAAGCATAAAAAACTCACCAGCCTACGCACCCCCCCCCCCACCACCACCACCAACAAAAAAAATATGGGAAAAAATAACATAAAGGAAACTAAAATAAAGAAACACTGAAAGTAACTAAATTTAGACGTTATTCGGTTTCGGTTTGCTATCCGAGATTCCAACGATTGGATCTTCAAAGTGTATCGAAAGGAAGCAGACGCACTGAGATACTTTCTAGTGCTTCTGCGGGACCTAATGGTACGTATAATGATATTAAAAATGTTTTAAATAAAAAATAATATACACCGAAGCAGTTTATTGAAATCTTAAAAGATCAAAGTCTCGGTCGGTGATCTTTTTGTTTGTGCAAGCACACGAAGCATGCGCGCAAACGCACTTTCTAGCCGGTAGCACGTCCCAGTAGATGCTCTGGCTTGAGTGCGAGCTTTCTGCTCTTGATAAAGCGCCGTTCACACTTATGCGACCGAGTAAGACCGAGAGAGACCAGACCGGTTTTTAAACCTCTTGCAACGTCTAAAGGTCCGTTCACACTCTTGTAACCGAGTACAACCGAGATTGGCCAGACCGGTTTTAAGCCTCTTGCGACCTCTTAGGACCGGATGCGCTGCAGCGGAGCTGGTCCTAAGACGTCGCAAGAGGCTTAAAAACCGGCCTGGTATCCTCGGTCGTACTCGGTTGCAAGAGTGTGAACGGACCTTTAGGACCAGCTCCGCTGCAGCGCACCCGGTCCTAAGAGATCGCAAGAGGCTTAAAACCGGTCTGGTCTCTTTCGGTCTTACTCGGTTGCATATGTGTGAACGGGCCTTAACACTTCGATGCACACGCAACCAAAGCCCGGAGGAACACAGCGAGCGCGTGCTGGAGGCACAGCGTCTACTGGGTTCTAACTTAACCTGATGTCTCCGACTATTGGCGACGTGCGTGATCAAAAGCGTTGTTGTGGTCGGACTTCTGCGATTGGCCAAACCCTCACCATGACGTCTTGAGCGGGTCTAATTCTGCTTTTATCGACGGAATTAAGATTAATGTCAGACTGTCCACTTTGACGGAGTTGGTTTAAGAACGCGACAAGTCCAAGCTTCTACCATGCCTTTTTGCACAGACCGTCGAAACCGTTCATGATAGCTGATAGTTATGACCGGGGCGTCGCAAATAGGAACCATTAGAGGGAGCCATCGAAACATCTCGTCGACAATAGTATGTTGCAAAGTGAGATAAGCAGTGGATGCTCCGCCTCCTGCAGTTGCTCCTTGACTTCCGTCGTGTTCTGCTCCGCGTGCGCCGTTGCGTTTACGAAAACTCGAAAGCTTGCGCTGGAGGCTGATCTTGTACGTTGCAACTGACGACTCTGGATAACACGAGCGATCACGACTCCAACAACTCACCGTGCAGAAACGTCTCCACCTCCCAGCTTCTGAAGCAGCTCTAGTCCAGATGTCGACCGGAACGCGAAACTTAGGTCTGAATCTATAAAACTCCGACAAGTAGTCAGATAGTTAAACTCGTGCGGTCCCCAGGTACGACAAAAAAGAATGGATCGATTGTTGCAGTTCGTGCCGCCCGAGGACTGTGGCTAAAGGGGTATTGCTGACACGTTGGCACTAACACGACCGTGGAGCAGAAATGTATGGAAGGTGCCAAAGCTTCCCGATATCTATTTGTGTCTTTAGGTGCACCATCGAAACGGATATGTGACGCGTACTATACAGGAACATTCACATCTCTAAGCCGTGGTGAGACTGCGAATACATCATACAAAAGACAGTCTCCAGGCATTGTCTGAGGCATGACTGCTCTACGAGCAGCGTGATTACGGCTTTACAGGTATCTAGTCGCCTGTCTCAAAGATAGCAACGTTTGTGTCAAAAGGGAGCTATGGCAAACTCGCATGCCACCCAATGTGGGTTCTTGCCTAAAATTTAGTTCTATTACGCAAAAAAACAAAACAAACGCTCGTTCATTTGTTGGGTTTGTGTTCGCGCTTCAAATCGCATTCTGAACCCATCTTGCGTCGTTACAAGTACGTTTTGCGTGAGTAATTTCGAACGGAAAATGCGGCAATAAAAGAGTCATGCTATGGGATTAATACGGCACGAATTAGTCGGAAACGCCAGTGATCCCCGCATTATAGTCTGAGGTCTAGTCGGAACGAGGAAGGTGGTTGCAGAAACTCGACCGCAACGCGTATCGATATGAACTACCAGTTACGTCGGCAAGATGGCGCTAGAATGTAAACAATAGTTTGGCTTTCTCGTGCCGACCAACGAATTAACCCCCGGTTTGTCCGAATAAGGTCGAAACCGCGAAATGATTACCCGCTAGTTTGCCGTCAATTATTGCTAAGCAAGTATACAGTTGTCCGTCACTTTCAAGTGCACGAGTTTGTTAATCGTGAATGATTACTATGTATACAATAGTTTTAAGTCGATATCTCTCTAGCGACGGAGTAGTTCCGACGCATGCGGCTGCGTGACAATAATTTACAATTATGGTTATACGAGGAATCAATAGACTTTGTTTCTCCCTTCAAATAAAGCAAAAGCCGTTTCCACACTAAAGAATCTTAGTTAAAAAAAAACAACTTACTAACAAGTCATGATTACTAAGAGCCCTGCCTGTTCAATCATACTTTGCAGCCGGTCTTAACAGAACCTCAGCACACCTTAAAGCCGAAGTTACACTGATCATACATGATACAAAATACTCGGTGTTCGCTGCATACATGATGACAAATTTATCTGCGGACATGCCTCATGCATGCTAACATCATGTTTGCCTCATACATAGGCATACTTGGAACATTGTCTGCAGAATGCCTTTTCTATGACGTATGACCAGTGTGCCAGTGGCTTCAGATTCGATGATGATCATAATTACCACACCAGGCCATTACCCCAAAGGATGAACATTGACCGTGGATTCGAGTTTACCTCATAGGATGAGACGCCGCTGAGAAGAAGAAAAAAGGACCAGAGCTGAACTGTGATCAGTCCTTCTTCGGGCTCAGGTTCCCCCTTGGACCAGATGACGATGAAGAATCAGTGGAAAACCAGCCTACACCACACACGCCGAGGACCCGTTCAGAGCATCCCGGCACCAGAACGCGGAATAAACGCCACGCATGCGCTGTCGTTCCATCCCTTTCCCCGCTCTTCCACGCCGGACATGACGTCAAAGGCGACGTCAGCTCTTCGCTAGTCGGCCATTGAGAACTGTCCGGCGGTCCGGCATCCGTCCAGTGACCGATATACTCGGCGATTGTGTTCCGCGGCGGTGGAGCGCCAACAGGGGGGTGGACTTGTGTCACATAGGCGTCAGGTCTTTGTATAGATACATCGTTCGCAGGAAACCTGGATTCGAGCCTTTAATGGATCGTCATTTGGGCATTGTGGCCAACCACCGCATGCTGTGGTCGAGTTCCAATGAATACTGGAAGGGCGCGCTATATTCTGTCGTGCGTTCGTTTGGGATGTGGAGGGCTATCAATGTTTGGGTCGGGTACGGACGGTTAATGTGGGAAAATGTGCTTAACGTACGTGGAAATTGATTCCCAGTGTTAGAAACATGTGTCGATGTCAGTTTTTTTCTTCCGGTTTTCTCTTTGTTCGCTTTGATGGATGGTTGCAAAGGTACGCAGTGCTGGCCAGTAGGTATATGGGAAATGGTTCTAATCATAAAAGCTTTCCATTCAGTTCCCGCTTGGATTGCAGATTTCCCGACATGAGCGGTAATAAAAGGTCAGACATCCGGGCTCAAAACCAGCATTCTCGGACAGGGAGTTTTAGTTCCAGATTTTAACGACGCGTGGCGTAACGACCTCAATCTCAAGATTACATCGCGAATTCCCGCGTCGATCGTATTCTCATCCTTTTCTACAATGCCTCTCCTCGCGCCTTCCACACCATAGAGTTATTATAATGTACGCTAGAGGTTCAACTGGCGATAGTGTTCTGTCGCAAATTGAAGCAGACAGCAACCAGTCGAAAATTGACTTCCGGTAATGCATTTCAATGGGGAAAAGTGAGTGCATTTTTCCCTGCGCTCGATTATAAGAGCAAATATCCCGAATAATTCGTACGTACTAGGTAGCTTGGAACATTTCTCAGTCAGGCAGACGAAATAATTGGTCAGTTACTGGCATTTTTTTTCAAATGCATTGCAGTAAAAACGGTGCTAAAACGGGTTGGTACATGTATTTATGTGCACTGTCGGACACTGTTAGCGCGAACATGACGTCGGCGCTATTCAGCATAGGAGATATACGTGCCAAATGAACGAAGGACATCTGGAAAACCAAGAGAGACGGCAAGAACTACGCAGTAGCACTGGATCAGGAACTTCCTGTGCATGTACGATCAAAATAAATTGAAGGCCAGGCAATTTAGTTCGATTTTTAATAAGTAAGTACTGCTTTTATTCTTTCTGCTTTTTGCAAGAATGCTTGTTCTACGTTCAAAACATCACCCGCACGCTCGAAATTTTTTAGAACAAGTGCCTGATAAAAGCTGCCCGGCATAGAAAATAATAAAGAGACACCTTTCATAGCCCGCATACTTAATTCTTTACGTTTTGAATGTTTTTAACCTCTCGTAAAGATGAACGACGGGGTAATTTTTATATAGTAACAGGACTGGCATATTAGCAATATATAAGCATCATCGGAATGCTGGCGAACCTTGAACAAACTCTATATTCCTTTCGATTGTTATTTTGCTTAGAATCGTCGCTTGTTTTTACACACCTGCTGTGGAACACGGGTTTGGGCATGAAATAGAGCGAAGTTAAACATCGTTCACTGAGGAAGAACAATGCGCTAACTAAATCAATTACACTTTTACAGTGTTAATACAGGTACATACTATTCGGTACGACACCAAATAACAAAAAGTTTTCCACGTTAGTTTTCGGCGAAGAGACAACATACACGCGCGTTTTCGCCATAGGAATGCACAGGAGCACTGCAAAAGCAGACTGGATGCTGTCTGCTTCAATTTGCGTCTCGGAAGTGGCATAGACACTAGCGCCAGTGGAACCTCTAGCGTACATTATAATAACTTGATGTTCCACACCTCCACACCCTCTCCACTTCTATCTCCGGCCGTCGGCGCGTTCGGCGATTGCATGACGCGACATTTGGAAAAGACGCTCAGCGTAAAAGCAAACAAACAAAACAAAAGACCACTCATTGCGGTTAGCAAACACGAACACTGTGCAGAAAAAAAAAGAAGTATATAAGACAAAATCAAAATACGAACACTTCAACAAATGAGTTTCATTCTAGTGTGAAACACAGACTCGAATGAAATCTTTAAGAAAACCAATCGTCGTGGGGATTCAACCACACGAATGTATCCTTCATGCGTGCGATGTCCTCGCTTGCATCGTAGACATCAGGCCGTCCTTTCTCACCACATGGGTCCTAACTTCGACGTCGTCCGGCCTTTACACTTTTCAGATACGCTATTTAGTATTGCGAAATTCAGAATAGTTGTTGTAAAATCGGTAAATAAAAATGACGCCAAAACCAAGATTCAAATAAACCCGTGCATTTCACTGCCGTGACGTCAGGGAGAAGGCAGGCTTGCGGGTCGAGCGGGCAGTCGAAAAATGGACTATGCCGAGCATTTGTTTCGTGCTGCCGCGGGGTGATGGAGAAAGCTTCCGAAAGCATTCGTTTGACACCATAAAACTGTTTGTAACCAGTTGGAAACGAAGTCTACAGTCAAAGGAGTGAATTTTGAGTGAACACCTGCCTTCTCGCTGACGTCGCTTTTTTTGTTGTTACCAGTAGAAACCTTCACTTTGAAAACAACGGTGAGCAGCAAAGTTTTAAATTTAATACCTTCGCAATAAAAAAATATTTTGTCCAAATATTTGTGTTATTATTTCAACGATGTTTCTCGGTGTGTTTATCAAATGTTCAGGCAAATCGAGGAATATTAAGAAAACACTGATACCTTGAACCAAGTTCATGTACTGCATTCAATTTATTGAACTAGAAACGAAGAAGATGAATGGCACCGTGACATCGACTGACAAAATAGATCAGGACACCATATACGGCAGACGCGTTGATACTGGTGATTCTTGGACGCAACGGATGTATACATCTATTTGTTATATATCAACATCATTCACGTTTTGTCATTTCTTATGTTTTATCGTTGTACAATTTGTCCTTCAGTCCCTCCTTTAATTCCCTACATTGCTGTTCCGTATTAAATCAGTTTAGGATGTTCCACAGGTGGCTGCACAAGCATTGTTATGTCAGCATAAGGAGCGCAATAATGTACTCAACCTATAGGACGTTTTCTGACGTTTCTTAGAATCTTGATATCAACACACTACAAATCAACGTAAATAAAACAATAAAAAATAGTAATTGGTATAAAATCCACAGAACACGAGACGCTGAGAGAATTCGATTCTAAGACACCGCGGCATGGGAGCAGGGGCTCAATCTACAGCTATGACAAACCTTTTTTAAACGCAGAAGTGTTCAGAAACATCTTTCAACACGTCACTGGGTATTGACAAAGCTCCACTAGTGTATCAGAAACATGTCCACACAATGAGGTACGCATTCACCCAAAGACAAGGATATTACTCGTAGGCAAATTTTTGTCAGCTACGGCACGTCTTCGTACGTCAAATTCCTCAAAGTATCAAGAGCTGAAAAGGCACACGCTAGGTGCAGCACAACCTCATGCGCACACATTAAGTCTTTCGCGAAAGCTTCTCTGGGACTTTCAATATGTTCCACCAACACGCTCTCCTATTGCTTTCAATGATATACCTCGACTTTTATATGGCCTGTGTGTGTTTGTGTGCGTAAAAGGGGGGGGGCGTGCTAGGTGAAACAATGCGGAGCGGAAGTTCGTCTGCTTCTTGCATAGAGGTTGTGATGATGTCAAAACGCCGAGCTCCTAATGGCTGATTGAAAAAATGAAAGCCGTTTACAACTCCCTGTAACGCCGACTTAGAGCGCAGCTCTTGAGGAGGAGGGCGGAAGGCGCGGAGGGGGGGGGGTCGACGTGACCTCGGAGGGAGGGGGCGTCACGTCACCTCGGGCGGTCACATGACCTGGGGGGCCACGTGACCTCGGGGGTCTCGTGATCTCGGAGGGAGTCACATGGCTGGGGGTCACGTGACGTGGGGGGTCACGTGACGTGGGGGGTCACGTTGCCTAGGGGGTCACGTGACCTTGGGGGTCACATGACCTTGCGGTTACGCCGACGCCGACGGCGACGCCAACGGCGACGCCGACGCCGCTCAAGCCGGAAACAAGCGCCTAAGAGCTGCGCTCTAAAAATAGTGGGTAGACCTCAAGGCATCGTAGCATTGATGTCTACCCACTATCCTTTTCAATCAGAGCCAATCAGGGCTCGGCGTCGTTCTGACGTCACCGCAACTCCTGCGCAAGAAGCAGACGACTTGCTCTCAACATAAAAGCGTGTTCGAGAACCCGGGCTTCACGTGAGATGGTGTTTGGGAGTTCGCTTTCAATCGTTGATTTCATCGTTTCGACATTTTCTCAATAGTACTCATGAGCAAACAAGAGCTGTGCGAGAGTTCGAACCACAGATGACGCACCAGTTGCATATTACCTGAGAATTGAGCCCTGTGGCACAAGGTTCTGATTAAGGCATTACCACATCCGTGGTTCGTCTGCTAACGCGGCCGGAAAACCGGGTCCGCGCGTAAACGACAAAATCGTTTACAGACAAAAAAAAAAGAAAGAAAAACAACAACAACAACACTGTACTTTGTCTGCTAAAAAAAACCGTCAGAAGTCGATTGACTGCAACTAGCGGAGCACCGTGGCCAATCGAAGTGGAAATCAAAGCTGCTCTGCTGCCATACACAAGCTTACAACGACCGGTGGGTCAAGCGATCACTCAAGAAAAGCACACGAGAAGCAGCAAGACCTCTCTCACTATTAGTAAGCTGGTGAGGAATTTTCATCAAAATGCAGCCGGATTGTGAGCCTAGCGAACGGGTCAAAAGTTTTTTATTGGTCGATAAAGATTTGACGTCACTTCCAATCAACATTCAAGAAGCTCACATTCTCACCCTGGGTCAAAGTTAAACCCTGAAGTTCGATTTTAATTCCTACTGAGAGTCTGACAGTATTTTGGTGATAACTTCTTACATACCTTACATACATATGAATGGTGACATATATCTCAAAGTCTCTGGTCAGATTGTGTCGAGTGCTCATATACAGAAGCGCAAGTTCGTCTGTTTTTTTTTTTTGCGCAGGGATTGTAGTGCAGTCAGAACGCCGAGTTCTGATTGGCTCGATTGAATGGATAATGGCATTGATATCCTTCCCATCACAGCCAATCAAAGTCACCACAACCCCGCGCAAGAAGCACCGGTGGATGTCAGCTTGTGGATGGGAGCAAAACAACTTGAGATTTGAAAGGAAGCTCCCGAGTCATCTGTAGCCACCAACATTAAATGCCGGCAATTACCATTTTTTATTGCGTTCCCAATCACTTCCACGCGGAACTCCGCTTGTAGCAGACGATTCACCTTTTTTTTTTTGTCAGGTTTTGATTGCGGAAGTTGTGAAGCTGTTTTGTTGTTTTATTTTCGTCTGCGAATGGCATTTGTGGCAGACAAACCACTTTCTTCGCTCGCGTTCGCAGACGAAGATTGTTGACTAACAATATCTAGGCTCGCTCCATGAGAGTCAAATCATAACTTGTTCTCGTTTTCATGGTGACCAGACTTGACCCCCAGGTGTTCTCAAATTAGTGCAAGCACATATCCACCAAACTTGAGGCAAGTGAAGCAGTGATTTCCCTACACACCCCTAGGGGGAGGGGGTGTACACCCCTCCCCCCGCTTGTTTTTCTGAAGGCACCGCCTTAATTCGCAACGACTCCTCTATTCTCATTGCCCCCGTTCCTACCCCCCCCCCCCCCTTAAAAATTTAGACAGCCCGCCTAATTTCAATTCCTGGGGAAACCGCTGAAGTCAATTCAGTTTCGAAAGCCGGTTATCCGGTTTCCTGAATTTTCGAATCCGAATTCTCTGTACTGTGACATCGAGCGTATGATAAAATATTGCTTCATTCTAGAATTAAAAGAATGTGTCCACTTATTAGGGCAGTAGAAAAAAATGTTTCTAATGTGCGGATTTACTTTAAACAACGCCTTTTTTTATCTTCAATGCCTATTTAGACAGTTTTTATCACACTCTAAAAAAAAATCCGTGCGTCTGCTTTCCCGCACAACACTCGGAGAGCCAATCACCGCAACTTACGGAGGGAGATCAGCGAATGACGATGCCGAAACATATGTTTAGACCTAAACGCGCAGTCTGAGTTGTGACATTAAGCAATGCAAGCGTGACGTTTTGCATTGCTCAATGTCACAACTCAGACTGCGTTTTTTGGTCTAAACATATGTTTCGGCATCGTCATTCGCTGAGCTGCCTCCGTAAGTTGCGGTGATTGGCTCTCCGAGTGTTGTGCGGGAAAGCAGACGCACGGGCGTTTTTTAGAGTGCAGTATTGTAGGCGTTACCGAGAAAAAGAAACGAACCACGTTACTCGTTACTCGCAAATAAAAGGAACGCGTTACCGACCTACCCTGCCTCAAAACAGAAGGAACGCGTTACCACTACCGTTACCGATAAAAAGTAACGCGCGCTACTTTTGCGTTACTTTTTATTTTCAGATCGACGCGGAAAGCATATTTTAACACTAGAACAATTTGTAAGTTTAGGGAACTAACTTATGATAATACGGTTTAGCGCTTCCCGGTGGAAAGCCCATAACGCGTTCGCTGTAAAAACAAGCGCCATGACGACTCACTTTCGGCGGTGCTTGATTAATTCCATCAAATCGTAGCGTCGGGCTGACTTTGTCCGTATTTACGCTAGGGATTTAAATGGCGCTAGTGTACTGCTGCAAATTGAAGCAGACAGCAGCCAGTCCGAAATTGACTCCCGGTAATGCATTTATATGAAAAAGTGGGTGCACTTTTTACCCTGCGCTCGATTATAAGAGCAAATATCACAAATAATTCTTACGTACTGAGATAGCTTGATCACATAGACGACAATACCGGCCAGTTACGTTTTTTTTTTAATTCGTGGCATTAAACACAGTATCAATATAGCTTCCTTACATGCACCTATGTGCACTGTCGGACACTGTTAGTGTGAGCACGGCTCGGCGCTTTTCAGCGTGGGTCATATATACGTGCGCAACGAACGAAGGACATTTGGAAACCAAGAGAGACGGCAAAACTACGCAGTAACATAGGACCAGTAACTCCCAGTGCACGTAGACGATCAAAATGAATCGAAGGCCACATAATATAGTCTGATCCAGTATATAAGTACTGCTTTCGTATTTCTGCTCGTGAATGTGTGCGAAGATGCTTGTTCTACGTTCAAAACATGACCCGCAGCACGCTCGAAACTTTTTGAAAATCTGGAGAAGCCAGAAAACAGGTGCCCGATAAAAGCATGCCCGGCATAGGAAATAAAATTAAAGTGGCACATTTCACAACCCACATACTTTGTTATTTAAGGTTTGAATGTTTTTTAAACCACTCGTAAGGATGCACGCAGGACGGGGTCATTTTCATACAGCGACACCTAGGACTGGCATATCAACAATATGTAAGCGTCGCCGGAATGCCGGCTAACTTTAAACGCACTCTACATTCCTTTCGATCGTTATTTTGCTTAGAATCATCGTTCGTTTTTATACATCTGCTATGGAACAGAGGTTTGGGCCTCTGTTCTATAGCACAGAACCGGAATAACAAGTGATCTATGTTATTTTCCGTGAAAATACATAATGCACGCGCGTTTTCCCATAGGAATGCACAGGAGATCCGCAAAAGTAAACAGGTTGCTGTCTGCTTGAATTTCCATACCGGAAATTGCATAGACACCACCAGCTGGACCTCTAGCGTACATTATAATAACTCCATGACCTCGTATGCGCATCCAGATTGTCAAGCCAGGTGAGGCACTCTTTGAACAGGAATGTCCAATCAGTGTCAAAGCTTCTGAAGACATGCGTATCCCGAATAGAAGCGGGAAATTCCCAGCTCGATGATAGCATATTTGATTAGAAATGCCGCTCTTAGAGAGCGATAAAATAAGATGCGCGAAAACAAAGCGCAAATAACCCGAGGGAGCAAGAGGACAACGAAAGATAACAGGCTGTCGACGTCTATCAGTAAGAGAGGGTTGCGCGAAGATTGCAGGTAAAGCTCACAATAGCTGTAAAGTCAACTGTACTATTTATTGTCGCGTCGAGATATATGGAGTTGAAAAACACCACCGGGCTCGAACGTCTGGGATACTAGGTGACTGCACCGTGAGTTTTCTCTTCTTTACAAACCCTTTTACGAGCGTATTTGAGACATCTTATTGTCAATTCTGCAATGAATAAGATTCATGTCGCTTTACGACATCAGATAGTTACAAAGGGGTGTGCATTGATATTATGCATGAATGTTTGTCTCTTAACACAAACATGCTAGCGCCAGATTCCCGCGAGAAAGCCCACTTACTACCCAAGAGCTTCTTTGTCACGATTTAACTTCAATATTGGAAGCTGACCATTCCTATGGGTGTTTTTGGGGTTGTGGGGATATTTATACAGCGTGTAGTTGGTCAGCCATTTAAAGTTGCGACGAGTCACTCGCTGTAGATGAGCAATTTAGCTAGTGCGGTACAACCGCTAGCCTGGGGTCTTTAACGTGCACCACGCAGTAGTGATACACGACCGCACGCCGGTACGATGCTCATCCAGATCGAAACGGGCAGGGGTAGGGATGGAACCCATGATCTTGTCTTCTTCCCAAAGCCTAGCGATTTAGTCGTAAAGATAGCCCCTTGCTGGCGATAGTCGAATTACAGTGTTTTAAAAGGGGAGTAGCGGCAAATGCGGCGCGCTCTCCGTGAAGCCCCCGAAACGGATGCCGCTGTGTGTCGCTGGCGTTGTTTCCCCGAGCAGTAGCGCTGGCAAGATGGGACGTCGGCTACTTGCTCGCGACCCTAACTATAGAGATGTTTTTACAACAGCACACCATTTTCTACGCCACTTTGGAAGCTCTGCGGTCGTCAGACTGAACGAAAGAGTGTTTGAAATGCTCGGAAGGTGTCATGCAGTGGCGATGTGTTTCGTTGTGTTCAACACGACACAAATGGCAACCTTGAAACACTACAGAACTATGCCACTACAAACTCTCAGTCAGCTGTCTCTACTCGAATGGAGCTCCAGAGATTCGAATGAGGTGCTAAGATTCATAACTGGGTGTTATATGAGTTATGTGCAATGTCCAAACATTTTTATGAAAAAAAAGAAAAAAGAAAGACGTTTCAATTTTCTGTGATGCGAAATCGGAGCGCAGCTCTTGAGGAGGAGGAGGGGAGGGTACGGGGAGGGGAGGGTATGCCTCACCCCCTTTTGTACCCTTCCATCTCCTCACCTCCTATTTAGCGGGAAATTTTCGCTAAATTTCCCGCAAAATTTACCAAAAATTTCCCGCTAAATTTAGCAGGGAAATTGACGTCACGTGGCCTCAACACCAATTCAGTTTCCCGCTACATTTAGCGGAGAAACTGTGACATCCCATAATGCAACGCGCGCAGTTACGCCGACGCCGACGCCGGCGCCGACGCCGACGCCGACGCCGACGGCGACGGCGACGCCGCTCAACCCGGAAACGGGCGCCTAAGAGCTGCGCTCTAAAATTGCCATCTCCTTAAAGCAGGCGCTATTCACGCTTATGCATTTTCGAAGCTTATAGGTTTAATTACGAAATCGGATCCCAACGGCTAGCTTTCCATTGCGACGTAGATTGGAGGTCTGGTGATAGGTACTTTATTCCTGCTGCGAGAAAAAACCCGGTTGGTATTTCTTTTCAGTTTACTTCTGCCCGATAAACAAAAACTACTGATCCACCAAAATTATTTTAGGTCATTTTCTCTATTAAATGACTTGCTTGCAAGTTGTGGAGAAAAATTCACTTATGGCTGCTTTCCTTATAGGTGCTCACTGTTCATATATAAAAAGGTTGTGCTTAAGGTTTGTGTTCTTAAATTCTTGGTATTCCACTCATCTGTAGCCGTAACTCCCAATGAAAACACTTCCTTCCTTGTTTTGCCATAGCAAGAAAACAACGAATTCCCTTACATGGTTTGATATAATTGAACCACAACTGGATGGATAGTAAAAGTTAAAATAATTAAACTCTTGATTTAAATCATTATTTAAATTGCACCAATTTGTCTATAGGAATTTAAGTCGCACGGATTTGGCTATAATGAACTAAATCATACACTTTTCCCCAAAACTATAATGAAAATATTTTTCACTTACCGTTTGCCTATAGTGTGCTTCCTATTGGTATTTTTTTGTATTTGAAGTAAACAATGATCAAGCAAGAAATATTTATACCTGATAGCCATAAACACACACACACACACATACACACATTTAGTGATAAGAAGTCACGCATTTGTAGCTGACGGGATTTCATTCACGTAAGTTTGATTCAAATTGAAAAAAAAATATGATTTAATTTATTAAAAAATATCCTGATTTTTTCCCAACCCTGATTACAAATCACGTTTATTTATACTTAGAAAGGACTGCAATAATACTTAAAAAAACAAGCTGCCGCCAAAAACACGAACAAATAAATGAGGGGTGAAAGTTCCGACAATTTTACTTTCCAACGGCTAAAAAAATGGCGCAATTCTACAGGAAGACGATATTGAGCAAGGAAGCTCTGCCTCACATGCACCATGACAAAACAAAATAGCTTAAAAACTTGTACACTTAGAGCTGCATATGACTTTATGCACCCGATGAAACAGAACGAAGTGAGAAAAAACGTTACATCAACCTATCACCATGACAATACACACAAAAAACACACACGCACAATAAAGATGTTCACATGGAAGCATTAAGAAAGATACTACAATTACTTGAAGAGAACAGAATGGCATGGCACAATTACAAAAGTTAAATCTGCTGAAGGCACTGAAAATAACAGATAGCTCTGATGACAAAACTGTGCGGAAAAGCCATACGGATCGACTGATCAAGCTTTAGGTATTTTGCCGCTTCATGCTTCTGTACTGTGGCCAGATTGAGCGACCTAACAAAGAAATGCAGCCTAATGGAAACATGAAATGCCATCACTTCAGCAGTTAGTGCTTTGGAGTGATCAGCAGAACACGCCAAGAGCCCCCTCCCCGATGGTTGCTAATGGGAGAGAAAGCAATCGATGCCGCCGTTTTCTCCTCCAGTTTTCGACTGCAGCGCCACAGTCGGCCGTCCCCCTTTCGGCACAGCGGCACCCATTGACATTGACCTCGCTTTTGCCACTACTCCCTTCTAGAACATTGTGGTCGAATGCAGCTCCTGGATTGGACACGAACACCTTGTGAGCACTCGTCTTGGGATAACCGATACCTCGGCAAACATTCGGGAAGTGACTCATGTCCAGTCGCTGAGACTATAGGAGAGAAAATGGAGGAAGGTTGTGGAGAGTTTGGCAACCTTAAATTGGCGCTGGCTGCTCCATAACTGAAAGTGAGAAGTAAGATAGGAAAGTATGATAGTGTAAGAGGGGTGAAGTAATGAGAAAAAGAAATTAATGAGAAAAAGGAGGATTACTATTGTAATTTGCAGCACAGTCGCAGCAGCACAAATACAAAACAGTTGGGCATGCACTTTTATCATCAAAACCCTTGCGAAAAGAAACAACACAAAGCAGGAAATGTTCAAGAGTTATTCTTCAGCACGATAGCCTTCCATGCTGATCGTCTGTTGCAAAGATAGACATCACTTTTTATGCACGCACTGCACATTGTCGAGCTCACTCACTCGTA
The DNA here is from genome assembly GCA_037355805.1 of Ixodes ricinus. Lineage (NCBI taxonomy): Eukaryota > Metazoa > Arthropoda > Arachnida > Ixodida > Ixodidae > Ixodes > Ixodes ricinus. Next base: position 16,882 of record JAZHYW010010989.1, on the reverse strand, counting down.
TACGTATTTACAAGCACTAGGCAAGAGCGTCTACTAGTCATAAAAAAATGCACTGTATGACTAGTACCAAAATAATGCCAAATGCGCAAAAAATTAAGTACGCTTTGGAGCACCTTGCGGTTTGGTCGAGGACCGAGTATTCTTGCTAAGGATAAGGGACATCTGCTCAACAGTCTAAGACGAATGTTCACTGTGTGCTTTCAGGGGCCAAGGGTTGGCAGTGTAGGAGAATGTGATTCACATTTTGAAAGAGATATGTGCATTTACGTGTTGGAAATTTACGTTTGCTAAGTGCCGTGTAAAAAAGTGCCTGTAAAAATCACTTCAACTTGTGGTTTGGTGTAAAAGAGCATTGCATCCTTTTCTTTCGGCTAGATGGTGGTAATTTAAGGTCCGAGTCAATATGAGGTATGAGAGCGTCGAGTTAGTTTTAGGCGAACCATTGCTCTCAGGAGTATTCCTCTTGGAAGTGCCGACGTAAGAACTTGGCATCCACCGGCGTGAATTTCATAGTGTTGTGAGAAAACATTTCGCCAGTCAAGTGATCCATAGTGTTGCGTTTTCGTTAATATATCTGTATGTGCTAACGTTATTTGAACTATGTACAAAAATAAATCCAGAAAAGGATCGCATGTTTGACCCTTCAGTAGACCTAAGGTATTCTTGACATCTGTATGTACGGCTCAGTTTCCTGGGTGATCGAAGTCATAAATAAATGTGGCGGCTGAAAATATCGCAACCAGTGTGAAACTTCTAAAACCTTGGCCTAAATTAAATTTCGGAATGATGAAGGCAGATGTTGAACAACGCTTTAAAGTTTATCGGTTAGTATAAACATGTACAGTAATGTTGTGGTATAGTTCTACATGATTCGGGGACAGGGCTTTCGCCATGGGAGACTAGGCAGATAATTTCCATGAAATACTGGAAATATATGTTTGTATCTTCAGGGTCAGTTTGGTCCACGGAGGGCACACTAAGTCAGGAATCCAATAAACATAAATGTGGTACCCAAATGGGCAATGTAATAGAGAAGCCTGTGAAACTGGCATTCACTGCGCCGACTGAGAACTTGATGAAACAATGGGCACACACTCATGCGTAGCTAGGCGAAGGTAATGTCGACATATATTATGGGCAGGAAGGGCGTTCTCGAGCCCCCGCAAAGACACGATCATAAGCAGTTGCTCGAGGGACAAATGAGCAGACCTTGTGGAATTATACTCAAAGCGCTTTTCTGCTGTTAGCGCAATCTATTTGGTATTGGTACTGATATGTGGTCGTTTGACGTACGAGAGCTGTTTGAAGAATGAGAGTACCACTTGTTGATCTCTCCTTCTATCACCCGCAATAAACCAAAGAACATAAATCTTGACATTTACTTTTCTTTCGAGCATATCAATACGTTTAGACCATGGTTGGCAAGTTTTGCTGCAGCGGGACAAATCGTCGGAGAACGGACGAAGAAACGGAGATGAAGTGGAGGGATCAGCCTATAAAAGTGGGAGTAAAACAAAATATGTCACATATTAAATGTGATATAAAAGGTGTTCTGATTCAAGCAGACGTAACGTAAAATTGCTCGGGCCCACTCCAGTACAATTTTGGCCGTTGAATATTGCTTGCCATGATGATAACATTTACATAACTCTTAATTGAAAGTCGTTGGACATTTTGGAGCCACTCATCTGTCTTTCGCAAGACAAGACCCACGTTTGACTTCACAGTCTTAAAAAGTATATTTGCAGATATACACGTGCTCTAGTGAAAACTTAGATCAAATCCAGTGCGAGATTTTAAAGATTTGAAGGTTTCGATTGAGGGAGGAGAGTAGAAAACCTAAAGAAGTCGTTCACTGCCGCTGCAAATGCATTTCTCAGCTTGTTGTCTGTTTTGGGACCACCTAATCCGTGAAATCTATCCGGAAAGTCCCTTGGACTTGTTCGTTCGATTATACCGGGTTAGTAACCAAACATGCCCCTTGCCCTGGAGTGTGTGTTTGGCAGAGGGGGGTCATTTCTGATGGCGTGCCGGGGGTCGTAAAATATTCCCTCGCGGGTCAGATTAGGCCCGCGGGCCGCCGGTTTCCTACCCTTGGTTTAGACCATGTGTGAGAGCACTCATGCACGACACCAAAGTATTTGTGCCATTTGAACGTCTTAGTGTGTGTGTCTCATAAAATCCGGATCGCACTGCACTTCTAATACTTCTGAGGAAGAACCAGGGATCTATACACAAATGTCATCACCGCGTACATTGAAATATGTAGAGGCGGTGGAAGTCATTTCGGCAATCGAGGCATTACCACGTTAATTATAGTAAGACCTATAACGTTACCTTCTGAAATTCATTTAGCATATATGTTGCGTCCTGCCATTCATTCGTGGGTATGAACATTTTCTGGTGGAAAAAAAGTGTCTGATCCAGCATACAATGTGACCTTGCACCTTCAATTGAACAAGCCTGTGCAGAACGTGTATGTTGCCTTCAGTAATATTATATCAGTAAATATCTAATAGCCGAGCAATGGTTAAGTTCCACGATTTGTGTTTGTATTCAGCTGCCACAATAAGGTCAAATACGAAATCTATTGCTCATCTACGAGAATGAAATCTGCACATTTATCCTGGTAATAGGAGCAAATGTTTAAATTGAAAACACTACTGGAGGCGCAAGTGCACCAGTTCATGCACAAGTATCCCAAAGCAGCTAATGAGACTTACTGGACGAAATGATTCTAGTGCACCACGAGCTTTCTTACGCTTGACTAAAGGAACGACCTTTGCCAGTTTATATACATCTGGCAATGTAAATGGAGTAAATAAATGTAATTAAAATTCACAAAACAATTTTCACTATAGTTTTGGCACCAAAACTTGCAAGCGTTTCATATGTCGTTTGGTCATGGCCAGGAGTTCAAATCGCTGATTTTGAAAGATATCTGGAGTCCAGAACGTGCCTTTTGCTTTACCAACCCCTGCGCGTGGCTATGATAAACATCAGCGGCATATAAATGTCTTCTGATCACTTGGCTTGTTTTTTTTCTTTTTTTCTGTCTGCGAGTTGCGGGAGTGAAGGCTGCTCGTTTGTCATTATTGTTTATACAGCGAAGCTGCTATGTGCTAGGATCTGGAAAAAAATGTGTCCATGGATGTTAACGAACAACTCCCTTTTAAACGGCGCTCCTTCGTTACGATTGGTCGTGGCAAGTATAAATAAAAACAGGGGGCACCCCGCGTGAGTCAGCCTTCCTTGGCGTTATTAGAGAGTGAGGTCCTGATCCCTTGTTATCATCAACGGTCACCGACTTATCTCAGCTAAGAGTGCGCTGTGACGAGGCTTAGTCCAGAACGCGCCGGTCTAACCTTCTTTCCTTTCGCTTCAGCAAAGCTGATAAGAAGACTTGGGCTCTTTATCAGCATCGCTGATGAAGAGCCCAAGTCACTGTAAAACCTAAAATAGTCGTATACCAACACATATACGTATAGAAACGACCAACAACTGAACGTGTATCGACCTCCCGTTTAGCAAGAACGTATCCGAAGTCGAGTCGTGTACGTGTGTAAGAAGTCCGAAGTCGAGATGTCTGTAGTCCTGGTTCGTTTGTTCTTAAATCTGTTTAAAAGCCCGTTTTACTCTTTGTACCTTAGTTCACTTTCTCTTTTGTGGCGTCCCTTCCTTCTTATTTGCTGTCGTTCCTCAAATTTTAATTTGCTTACTTAAGAAAAAAAAAGATGCGATATTAAATCTTTTTTCTTTCTTGTGCCCTTTTTCTAACTCCTGGTATCCTCAGAAATCGAGAAGGGAGAACATGTGAAAGTCTGAACAAATACTTTGCTGTGGAGTGCATCTTACTCCGTGAATATGCAAGTGGTATGAACGGTTGGATGCTTGCAGCCTCGGTGTTTCTACTTGAATCGGGAGGGGTGGCTGCCGCCATCTATCGTCGTGGACAGCAGATAGAGACAACGCAAACAGCCGTCTCTGCTGTCTTGGCAGATCCGGTGTCCCGGTGTGTCGGCGGCAGCCCTTTCCCAGGCGCAGCGCGAAAGTACTGCAGCGTAGACAGCGCGACGTTCATGCTTTTTCTCCGGTGCTGGAGGCGCGCTGTTTAATGCAAATGAGTGGAATCTAATGTATTTTTCTAGTAAAGTATTTGGTCAGAATGTTGTCTGATGGGAGCGTCAATTCTTTTTGTTTCTTTATCTCTTTCAGTAACCAGTGAGGAATGTTTCCGAAAATACGGCTACTTCTGACCGCGGTCCTGGCTCTGCTCCTGTTACACCTCGCATCAGGAACGATCTCATCCGAGCATTCTAGGCCGCCGAACCTGGCTTCAAATGTAACCCTGGCGGCATCTGACACCTTCAACGACGGAGGAAGAGAGGAAACACGCGGAACAAGTAAAAAAACATTTATCGGTGCAGGCATCAGCCCTGTGGCTAGGACCTGGGCTGGTTTTCTCGAAGCGATGGTAAACCCATTTTGGTAAACCACGGTGCCTAGGAAGGAAAAAGTACCTAGGTACTGTAATAAACGGCTGGATATAGAACAACAATAATTATTTTTGATTGGGCAGTAAGGTGCGTCATCTATCGGTGAAACAAGCCAGTCATTTTGTTTATCCTCTTTTTCCGCTGGTTGTTATCGATCTAGTATGGTATTTTTAGTCAAAATATAGTAATGTTGTACTTGAAGACCAATGTATTTGCTTCAGATGGTACGAAGAAATTTTAGCTACTATGCTAGAGTTTGTCGACGAATATTCGAAAATGTAAGAAACATTTCCTTCAATATGTTTCGCCATAAACAACGCATAGCTTTCCCGTGTGCCTTCCAGTCTGGCAACGCCGGTGCTGTAGTCTCGTTTTTGTTCCTTGCGACGCACGTTTCTGCGATCCGTTTTCCCCTCTTCCGTTTGCCCAACCGATCCACCGATTAGCCCACCGACCGACTGCGGACTTACTAACAAAGTGATTTGCGGACCTATTTGTACTTTGATAACGGAAACAATTTGTTTATTTCTCGTTTCTGCGACTTCTGCAGATGACATCGGCAAGGTTGATTCGTATACCGCGCTTGTTCCTTTCCCATTGGTGGATGCATCGACCGACCGCATCGACCAGACGCAGTGCCGCTGCGTCTGGTCAGAACCAGACGCAGCGGCACTGCTTCAGCGTAAAGCTTGTGGGGATTTAAAAGGAAGAGAATAAAGATGGCTCGTGAGGCGGGTGAAGCTAGCGCGCGCTCAGGACGAGCGCGGGTTAGAACAGGTGTGGACACCAGCGAAACGGTTGCCTGTTCTTGAGTCTCCACAAGCTAAGATTCTCGTCACCGTTGGATTGCTGGCCACCGGGGATATGTAGAAACCTCGATGCTGTCGGCATATTGTCGGCGCACTGCGAACAAAAAACAGTACAATGTCCCAGCTGTTCACCCGGAACGAAGACTTTATCGAGGATAACCCCTTTCTCCGCAAAGTAATCGCTGCTCACGAGTTGGCGTGCATAGTGTAACAAATTAAACGTGTTAGTATAAATATATACCAACACTTGTTCGCAAAACATTTTTTTACTCACCATAAAAACACTTGCAAGGCTTATGTACCGTCATATGTCTTGGATCCCGGACTGCTGAAGAGTGATGCGTTCGCGGAATGCTGCCGTCGGTTAGTTTAGTAGTCCCTCTGAACTACCGCTTTGCTTGACGTGCTGATAGGTTGATGGTGCGTCATTAGTATAACAGCCGGATCGAAATGAATGTTCAGCAGAACCAAGCAGAACTATTAGCCCTCATTAAGCGACGTCGCGGCCATTTCGCTTGTAGGTACTGCTCCTCCCTCGGCGCCCCTGCTCTCCCAGTCACGTGACCTAGAATTCCCCCTTCTAGGGACAATAGTTAACTTTAACCCACGGTTCGCGTTCGAGAAAACGGGCCCTGATAGGTGAAAAGCCCTTACTCTGAAGAAAGTATTATTTGACAACGTATAGTGATTTCTGGTCTAAATGCTCAGTACGACACTTTGGCCTTTCCATTGTATCATTATGGTAAACAGATCTGCTCCTATCGGCATAGTCATCATAGCCAAGGAATTTCTAAAGAAAATACTCACACTTCTTTTTAAAATCACTTTCTTACAGTACAGTCATCCATAACTGCCTTTTTAATACAGGACTGCCCAAAACAAAACCGGTTTCATCAGCCGGCCACTGAAAGGATCTGTTTAAAGCATTGAGACAAGATCGGCTTTTAAGCCTTTTAGGACGGCTAGCGACCGAATGCGCAGCAATGCAGCCGGTCGTAAAGCGCCGTTCAGATACTTGCAACCGAGTAGGATGGAGAGAGACAATACTTGTTTTTAAGCCTCTTGCGAGGTCTTAGGACCGGATGCGCTGCTGCGGAGCTGGTCCTAAGACGTCGCAAGAGGCTTAAAACCGGTCTCGTCTCAGCCGGTCCTACTCGGTTGCAAGTGTGTGAACGATCCTTTACGCTTGACTCCGACCGACTGAGACCAGACTGGTTTTTGAGCATTTTGTGAAGGCTTAAGCGACGTTCACACACTTGCAACCGAGTAGGATGGAGAGAGACAAGACCTGTCTTTAAGCCTCTTGCGAGATCTTATGAGCCGGATGCGCTGCTGCGAAGCTGGGTCTAAGACGTTGCAAGAGGCTTAAAAACCGCTCTTGTCTCTCTCCACCCTACTCGGTTGCAAGTGTGTGAACGGCGCTTAAACCATCACAAAAATGCTCGGAGAAAAAAAAACGCGGTCGGTTGTAGCCACGTGACTACTGGCAACTCTTTCCTCCTCTACATTTCTCTCTCCCACCCGGCGTCGGTACTTCTCGTCCGGATGTCGCGGCCATGAGCTTCCGTGCTCATGTTTTGGTTTCAATTTCGGGCAGTTGAGTTTTTTTTTTTTGCTTCATGAGAAATATACATGACTCTGTAGAAAAATATTGATTGTGTAGTCTCCTGGCACCATAATAAATCACCAAGCCAAAAATGTTTTTAACATAGTGACCACTACCCTGTGCCAGTCCGTTAATCTCGTTGACGTGTTACTCGTGCAGGATTCCTAACGGTGACGACCTACAGGAGGAGCCATCCAGCCACGGGAATCGCGGCCGCCGTCATCATAGGAGCCCTGTGCGCCGCCGCGGTCGTCCTGCTCTTTTTAGCGTGCTGCTGCAGGAAGGCGCCTTTGAGTGAACCGGTACGTCGTCTGCCTAGATTTCAGAGTGTTTCCAACTGCTGGATCAAGGTCACGTGGTTTATATCGACAGGGCAATGATGTTTGAATAGACAGACAGCGCCATCTTATGCGATATTTAAGCAACTCTGAGCCGGTCCGCGTCCGCAATCATACTGAGTCGAGACCGGTCGATCTCGAGCTCGGAATGTTCGCGAGGGCCCTACGAAACTGCGCAACTGGGAAGCATATGCGGAGCGCAAGTGTGTCTGCTCCTTGCACAGGAATTGCGAGGAGGTTAGAAACGCAAAGCTCTTATTGGCTGAAGTGATAAAGAAAAAAAAGTAGTGGGTACAGCTGAAGGCATCTAGCATTGGGGTCTGCCCACTGTCGCTTTCAATCAAAGCCAATCAGAGCTCAGTGTCGTTCTGACGTCACCGGAACTCCTCCGCAAGAAACAGACGGCTTGCTCTTGCTGATAAAAAATAGAAAAAAAACGACGTTTTTTTTTGCTGATTTGAAGAAAGGTTCTTTCGTACTGTCAATAATAGGATTAGAATCACCGAATCATGAACTACTTATGTGTTTAATCAACAAGTTTTAATAAACCATCCTCCTGTCAGAGGTTTGGTTCGAGGATTTTTGGTAGGAAACTTATACGAACAAAGGGAGTCATTAGGAAGGGAGACGGAGCAGAAAGTAACGGTTCCAAGTGATTTTAGTACTTGCAAAGGTAATCAGATAACTCTTGGGATTACTTCCTAATAAATATATAATCTAATGATTACAAAATTACTCCAAAAAGGAATCTATTACGCTCGCTTTTGTTTTTCAAGTTTCACTGCAACAAAGGAGTTTCTTGGTCACGTTGCGTGCGAGCATTCTTCGGTCCAACTAGAGTCAATAAGCTCGTGGAGAGTGAAAAACAGTCCAAGCAAGTATCTTTGCACGGCCCCTTTAATAACGCTTTAAAATATAAAAATATGAAGAAATCGGAGGTACAGACTGCACCTCCTTCTAAGCGTTTAAAGATAGAGACGCGTCAGCGCTTCTTTCAGAGGAATAATTTCGATACTTACACTTTCAAAATGGCGTACGTTGTGTTTAATCGTGTCCTCTGCTCCCCAGCCAGCCCAAAGTAGCACCTCCTCGAGCGTGGGCATCTAGGCGGTTGCAAAAATATTCGCTTGAAATGTTTTTCACTTGGCACGAGCTTACTGGCACTATAGTGGCACCTAAGTATGCTCGCTCGCAACGCCACTCACCAAGAAACTCTTTTGTTGCGGTGTAATTTAAAAGACAAAAAAGAGCATCCTCTTTCAATCTCCCATTCACAAAACTTGATGACGTCGCTGTGGGGGCCGCACAGAGCCCTATACAGAGAGAGAGTTTGGTCTATGGAAGAAGCTAGGCCGTGTACCAGACCCAGAAGGAAGGCTTGACATGCTCCCTTGGCCAAACAGGAGTCGAAAATAATCCCCTAGCGGTGGCAGTGAGAAACAGTTTTAATAAGTGAGCGAGTGTTAAATGTAGTAACTCTTCGTGGTTGAAAATACGGTGTACGTGATGTTTCGATTAGGATCTTGCAAAAAGATGTAAGAAACGAATGTGCCGCTCGAACTCTGTTTTGGTCGGACGGAGTCTGGCCGCTCGGATGTTAGATTCCCGTGCAAGTCACGTGCACCATATTTCAGTCACCGAGGGTTACTCCGACGCATTTATTACTTTGTTTTTCGCGACCACCGCCAGGGTATTCTTCGCTGCTTCTGGCTGCCACTTTCGAATTTGTGATGACGCCCTGGAACACGCCGAGCCCACTTTCGGCTAATGGCGCCTCCTCATTTGCCTCCTATACTTCCCAATGTACTGCCAAACCTCCTCTCTATACGGCTCTGGGGACGCGGTACACCCCAGTGGCAATATTTGAATGCGTCTCTTAGATTGGACCGGATCATTGCATGGCACTGATTTGGCTCGTGATGATGAATAGCTCGGCGAGCGTTCCGGTAGTAACCCGTGTCCAATCGCTGCAATGACGACAATAGCCGAACCATATAACCATGTCTGGAACTCAGCGCGTGTCTTGTGCTTAGCCAGCCCCAGCGCGTAGCTATGATCAATATTGGCGGCATATAATGGCTCCAGATCACGTGACCGCTTGTTCTGTCTGCGAGTTGAGGGAATGAACGCTGCTTGTTTTTCTCTAATTTATTCGGCGACTTCTATTGCGTGTGGTGAAAAACGAACGCGCGTTTCATGATTCATTAACGTGAGGGATTCGTTCTGAAGCGGTATTTGTGTAAAGTACAAAATCGTTCCATCTGCGTTCAATAACTTTAAAACCATTTCGCTCAACCTGTACACCGCATCAGCGTCCAAGTGGCCGCTGCTGTGGAGCAAAGCGTGCAAAGCGCCGGACATATGCGCAGCAAAACGACCGACGGGAAGTAGTCAGACCTGTACGTGACGCGTTACAAGTCTCGTGTTACTTGTACCCAGTTACTTGTTTGGTAACGAATAAACGACAGCTGCTTTTTAGGAAAAAGAACTAGCGTATTTTTGTTACTCTTTGATAAAGTCACGAGTTGCAGTATGAAGTAACTTCTGGAGGGAAACGTGTACAACACAATTACTCAGCCTAATTCTCACCCCTGATCGTATACCTGTAATTTTCACGACGAGAAAACGGTAGATATACCTTAAACTATGTGCTCAGGGTGTTTCAATCTAGCCACAGTTATCCATGCATGAATGAAGGCGTTAAAAGCAAGGAGTTATTAACGACGACAAACATTGGAAGTAAGGCTGCCGCTTCATAAAAACGACGTATTCAGATTACCGAGAGAATAACGTTCCTTTTGTATCGCATTAACGAGTACTTAGTTACCTTTTGTGTGATTAGCGAGTGACGGTATTTAGCAAAATTTATTCAGTATCACGTACATTTCTGGGCAGAGCAGATTTTCGTTTAGATTACGATGCTGTGAAGCGTGCAAAGTCCCGAGCATATATGCACAGCAAAACGACCGACGTGTCGTACGACGCGTTAGAAAGCAAGCTGGAATTATTGAGCGATAGGTGGCACCGTCATGAAGTTTGCAAACAGCCTGCTGGTGTTCCAAAATAAGCTCAGCAGCGAGCGGTCTGCTAAAGTCATGACGCGGCCACCTATCGCGCCGTAATTCCACTTTTTACAGAGAAGCAGTATATAATTCGTTGGTCGGGTCTTTTCGTGTCCGTCGACAGAACAGTAGACGACAGAAAACCCACGCGCGCGCCTTATCTCTTATCATGTGGTTTCGACACTTGTTTCAATAAGAAAACCACGAAAGAAGTGCCAAAACCACGTGATAGATGATAAGCACGTAGCGCTCCCCGCATGCGTTTCTCGGCAAAGATTGCGGTTTTCTTAACTGCCGCGGCAGCGGCAGGAATATTTTTTTTTTCAACTACGCACCCAAGTTTTTTAATTACCCGTTAACGTAGCAGCTTGGGCGAGTTGGTGGGTCATACTAACACACACTACAGCGCACACTGCAAACGTACACTCATGCCGTACACTCACTCCTTACACACGAAAAAGAAAGGAAAATTCAAACGAACCGCGCTGACTGACAACTCGTTTTTGTATACGTTGTCTTCTTGTACGTCTGGAACTACCGAATTTCCCAAATCACGCGCACCAATCTCCTAAACGCCTAGAATGTTTTTTTCTGCCAGGTTCAAAGATGGTGTACTGATACAGTTTTCATAATTCCTGACGATGTGTTCGGCTACAATAATTTCTCTCGTTAATTAAACACTGTGTCTGCCTAAAATTGTACAAGATGGCAGGTGAACCTCGCACCCACAATCACGGCAGTGTATGCCCAGGTGGCCAGAGTTAGCTCTGGTGCTATTGTTTTTGTGTTCACGGAGCCTATCTATAAGGTATCGTCCCGTCTGCCCTATGTACTTTTTCCCGCACGAAAGGGAAATGAATACACCACTTGCTCCGCGCACTCTAATTTCTTAATTAGGAGTTCTAACGAGGTGATCGCATTTCTGGCACAGCAAAGTTATAGTCACCTCGAAGCTTTTTCCATCAACATACAATACCTTTATTACGAACTGCCTCAGGACGGCCTTTCGCGATGTCTAGAAGAGAGTATTGACTCTTTTGGTGACATCGCCTTTCAAAATTCTGCGGGTATTTCCGAAGACAATTTTCTACATCTAGTATCAGTCTACCTACACTCGACCTTTATTACCTGGGAAGAAAAAACGTATCTACAGAAGAAAGGCATTTGCATTGGGTCGTGCATAGCTCCAGTGCTAAGTGATCTCTACCTTTCCCACCAAGACAGACTATTGAACAATAGCCTTGACTCCCCCAGAGTTGCCAGAGTATTTCGGTATGTTGACGATTATTTATTGATTCTTGACATCGAGAACAGCAATTTTCTAACCACTGTTGCCAGCGTTCTGTCAACTTTAAAGAAATGCCTGGAACCATTGGATATTACTCATGAGCTTCCCGAAGAAAGATCTATCCGATTCTTAGATCTCAGGCTCCATTTCCGAAACTATCATATATGCTGGACATATGAACCAAGGGGTAAAAAAACAATTCTTTCTTTCAATTCGGCACATTCGAAGCTGATAAAAAGAGGAATTGTAAAATTATGTCTAGACAAAACTCTTCAAAAATCTTGCGAGCACTCCATTTCAGTAAGCTTTGATGCGCAACTTTCAAGATTAACTTCTGCCGGGTATTCAATATCTTTATTAACATCGATTGCGGAGAGCATCCTGAAAACGAAAAATAAAGGAACATCTGTCACACCAAGAGCCAGAGATAGAACCACGAGACCAGTCGTTATTCCCTAGATACACAGGTTCTCGCATGGCATCAAAAACAAATCGCTCATAAGTTCAACATCGACGTCGTCTTCTCTGCTCCTAATAAGCTTGCCAACCTGTGCAAACAAGTCAACTCACCATGTTCCCACCGAACAGTAAGCTGTACCAAGAAACATCAGAACAGCTTCGTCGAGTGCGCGGAGCAAGTGGTGTATTCATTTCCCCTTTCTTGAGGGAAAAAGTACATAGGGCAGACTGGACGATACCTTAATGATAGGCTCCGTGAACACAAAAAACAATAGCACCAGAGCTAACTCTGGCCACCTGGGCATACACTGCCGTGATTGTGGGTGCAAGGTTCGCCTGCCATCATGTTCAATTTTAGGTAGACACAGAGATGAATTAACGAGAGAAATTATGGTAGCCGAACACATCGTCAGGAATTATGAAAACTGTATCAGTACACCATCTTTGAACCTGACAGAAAAAAAACATTCTAGGCGTCTAGGAGATTGGTGCGCGTGATTCGGGAAATTCGGTAGTTCCAGACGTAGAAGAAGACAATTAGTATATAAAAACGAGTTGTCAGTCAGCGCGGTTCGTTTGAATTTTTCTCTTTTTCGTGTGTAAGGAGTTACTTTCAATATAAAACAAACGTTACTTTAGCCTTAATTTAGATTTCAATAGGATTCGACATCGATAAGCCGTTGATAAGAACTTCGAGAATTATTAAACTTTCCCCAAGCGATGTCATACTGAATATTAGATCTTTTATTAAACCTGTCAAAGAATTTAAAGTTCTGATTGAATTTGTTTTTCAGTGAAGCAATTTAAAAAAATTACTTAGAGAAGAAAATATTATTTTCACATTTTGGCGCAGTTTACAAATTTCGAATTAAGATGTTTTAAAGGGCCTCTCCAGCCTCGATATAGCGATCGTAGGCCTTCACACCTCGAGCAAATTTCCGCAGCTTCAATTACGCTGCCAAATTATCGGAATCAAAATAGTTAAGATTTAATTAGGAAAATAATTGGAGGAGCTCAGATTTTGATACATACATTTTCGCATCGTCACTCGACGAATACCTGTGACGTAACAGGATACTTCAGCCACTCATCGTGACGTCACGCATTTTCTGGCTCCTCTCATTACCAACATAAAACTCGCTCTCAGTCATCTATACATTGCTTCCTCTCCCGCAGTCCCGCCTGTTATAGGCGATTCACACGACGGACAGAATCGCGATTTTCGTCCGGGGACCGTGAATCACGTGACCGTCACGTCACCGATTCCTGTGATCCGCGCCTTGTCCGCGGACGCGCGGACTTGATAAAGTCCAGCGCCTTCTTTACTCGCGGAATTTTGGCATGAGATTGACTTGAAAAGCGCTTGGTCTAGCCTAACGGAACAATGTTCTCCTGTTGTTGTTTTTTTCGAACGATTAACACAAAAAGGACGCATCGTTGTTGTGTGCGTTCGCTGGTTCATTCTGTCACGAGATCCTTGGTTCCACGCGTGGAAGAGAAACTGCGGAAACTTTGCACGGCTGACGCAATGCAGGTTCCGGTACTCCTCCGCGTCCGTGTCAAGAAGCTTCCGTCAAAACTCGTCTAGCACGCCGCGGTAATTCCTGCACGTCCAATCAGCTTTTCACTGAGAAAGACCTTTATTGTGGCTCTGGTTTACTTATGTGTTGTGCATGAACGCCCCTTCGTGAGCCAAGAGCTTCGTCGCTTCTACGCCGAAGCCTTCTCGAGCAGGACCATGCCTGTGTCACTGTCATGCCTATGGGTTAGTAAAGCTAGTGGCGCTTCGCGCGAAGCCTATCATGGTGTTCTGTCTCGACCTGTACGTAACAGCGGCCAACGATTCTTTATCGCGGTAGCAAATGTCGATTTCACTCTTGGACAACGGTTTTCTCGGTTCAGTGTTGGAGTTTCGCGGCATTGTCGGGTGGCTAACAGGTTCGGTTCCGTCCTCGCTGGCGTCTACTCGCCATCTCCCTCCTGCGGATGCGCTTGGGAGACGGACGAACCGCGGACACGTCGTCACGTGATCAATCCGTCCGCGGATCGGTCCGTCGTGTGGATCGGCCATTAGCGGGACGCGCCAGAGAGGAAGCAATGTATAGATGGCGAGGAGGTCGGCGTAAGGAGCGCTTTAGGAGACGGCACTCCTGATCCTGTTATGTCAGGCGAGTATGCAATCGGATTCCAGATGCGTTTTATATGCCTTATTCTTCAAATCGCGAGCTCAAAGTTTGTGAGCACTTCCACGAGGAGGTCCTGGTACCCGCCACAAGTTTGTTCGTTTTTATTTAAGACACGACCCCCTTTTTAGGCCGAAGAGGCCCTTAAACAGAACATACTAATCAGAATGTAACGAGTAAAAAATAACCAGTACCTTTCATAGAGTATACCATGAAGTAGTACAAAAATACTTTACTCGTTAGAATTTTGGAAATCTAAGGAGTACGCTTGGAACGTTGCTGGACAAATTAACGGGTTACCAGTAAGGTCGTTAGGTGTAATGTGCTACTTCCAACACTGCCACTTTGACATCCGAGAGATGGGCAATGTCCGCAATGTACCCTCCAATTCCAGGACGCATCGAGGATGACGGTGGTGTACCATACGTCCGTACCGCCGCAGCCAGCGGGCGTCGCCATGCAGACCATGCCTCCCAGCGGGATCTACATGTACCCCTCGCCGGTGCACTGGCCACCGCCGGCGTACGAGGACCCCAGGCCAAAAAGGACGACCGCGGAACCTTCAACCCCATGATGGCGTCGTCTGCGCAATCGGCTCTGCCGACGCCGGCGCCACCTGCATACACAACGGACTGGGCACACCCCTACTGAACGCGTTGTTTTCAGAGAAAACGCGGCGATGGAGCTCTCGCCTACTGTTCATGAAGCTTAGTTTCGTGTGCAGTGCAGCGTTGTAGATCAACCGGTATTTACGACTGAAGAGCTCCAAGGTTTGGCAAAATAATACCTGTAAGTACTGTCGAGACCGGTTATAACGAAATAGCGGCTACAGCGAAGTGATCACGATTTCCCATTCCCTTTTGCACTTCGTCAACCGAAGTCGCTTTATAACTAAATAGCGAATATAGCGAAGTGATTTCCAAGTCCCGTTGACTTCGTTATAACCGGTCTCGACAGTATACTGAAAAAACTTTTTATTTATTTATTTTTATTTAACAATCCTGTTGACACTAAGGGGGTCTAAGGAGGAGGGGTTCATAATAAAACAAACACTTTTAATACACATGTATAAAAAATCATAGTTTATTACGCTGCACTGTCAACACAGTGCAAACAACAATGACAAAAAGAAAAAACAGATCAATATGCGCAGAAGCGAAGAAATTGCAGGCATCCGAAAATAACCTTTGAGTACAGATCCAAGGATTGGCATCACATGTACCGCACACAAAAATAAAAAAATACAATAAAATTAAGTGTCCGTACTTAGCCCACTAGTGCAGGTAACAATACAGAAAGTTACCTTATGGGAAGGAAATACACTTCAGAAAGGTGTCATCTTGAAAAGCTGTAGGAAGTAATACATTCCAATTATTAATCCTTTTGGGAAAAATGAAATATTTGTATGTATTAGTTGTTGCAAAAGTGACTCGACAGATTGTGAGTGTTTTAGTCGCCATTGGCGCGTTTGGGGAGTTTTGGATAGCGGATATGGATTCAAGGCTGATTTATAGATAATGAAGCGAGTGAAAAAACTTCAATTAGGTCATTTTTCTGCGCACGTAAAAGAGGCTGTAGACCTGCTAGGTTCAGCATAGGTGGCACGAGTCTAGCCTGCGGTATTTTCTATAAGTAAATTTAATTGATAGCGACAGAATGTTTTTTTCTAACTTAACAATGTCACCACTGTAATATGGATCCCATACTCTAGATTCATCCTCATGCGCACACAAAGCAAGGGTTTTATTGGCCAGGGAGTTTGGCTTCGTTCGGAACATTGCTGAGCCGTTGCCTAAATAAGCCCAATTTGTTTAAATATATATACAGGGTGTTTCACGAAAGGTGGACAAATTCGATATTGCGAAAACTACGCGTTGCACAACAAAAAAAGGCTTGTGTCTTTTTGGTCCTGGGCCAGGGCCCTATTTGAAAAATTATTAAAGTCGAGATAATTAAATTGTTAATTATTTTTGCGTAATTAACTTTTTAACACTGTGTTTAAGGGCATAATTTCAATTAGAAAATTGTTCAGCGTCATCGAAAAACACTAAATCAACAAATTGCAGAACGATAGGTGGTACGCGGAAACATTTTACGGCTTTCTGAAAAACCATACAAATTCGACGGGTTTTCAAGTTTCGGTTTTGTTATCGGAGCGCATCTCCGCCCCGGCAGCACCGCGCCCCGTGGAGAGATAGTGCATCCAACCTCTGCTGCGCTGTCATCGCGCGACGCAGCAGGGGCTAGTTGCACTATCTCTCCACGGGGTGAAGCCGCAGGACTGAATACGCTCCGATAACAAACCGAAAGCTAAAACCTGTCTAGTTTATTGCGGTTTTCGGAAAGCCGTCAATCTTCGCGCGTGCTTTCTAGCGTTCTGCAATTTGTCGATTTAGTGTTCTTATGACGATGCTGAGCAATTTCTGATTGAAACCATGCCATAAACCCAATAATAAAAAAGTTAATTGCACGGAAAAATCATTAGCATATTATTATCTCGGACTTTAATGAATTTACCTAAGCAAGTCCCCCTGGCCCAGGGCCACAGCATGACACTAAACCTCTTTCTGTTGCGACAGCGTAGTTTTCGCAATGTGAATTTGTCCACCTTTCGTAGAAACGCACATACATATATGTATAT
>JAZHYW010010988.1:0-14032 GCA_037355805.1 Ixodes ricinus | reverse complement strand
CTAACTGATTTTGTAAGAAGTAGTTCATAATGAGGGAGTATGTTACATATTTCTTAATTTTGCAAGGCACAGTAGTTGGTGATATGGGTCGACAATTTAAGAATTAATTTTTGTTTCCCGTCTTAAAAATAAGTAATCTTCTCCGGAGTGTCCAGTCGGTGGGTAGGGCTTTCTTAAGTCGGGTAAGGTTTGATATAAGGGGTAGATAAGACGGCAAGGTATGTATTTTGTTAGCTTGAGAATTTTATGACAAATCTTGTCAAAGGCGGGAGCTAAGGTTCAGGAGAGCTTTTTTGTTTCCTCCAAAATACCGTAAGATTAAAGAGGATCGGCTCACAGAAAACGTCAAGTGCTCTACACTTTTACTGAGTGGTAGTAGTAATTTTTCTAAGATAAACACAAATGCGAAATAGTTAGAAAAGAAGTTAGTATTCCTAGCTTTCTATGCACATGGTTGCGCTCGTTGTACAGTTTAGGCAGGGCGTCATGCTTCCTAGGATAAGTAGTTTTCTAAACTTCTCGAAGATTAGTTAGTACTCATTTAAGTCGATCTTGCTAGCATATTTAGCCTTTCCTTTTTCATGCTATTTTTCAATTTTCTGCAAAAATGATAATACTTCGTGAAGTAAGACTCCTGATTTATTCTTTGAGCCTTCACGAAGAGGCGTTTACTTATTCTTTAATCTCTTAAGGGTATTTGTGAACCAGGGTCTATCCGAATTCGCCTTTAACTGTCGGTCCCCCACGTGTGTGTGTATGTTGTGTTGTGTGTGCGTGTGCGCGCGTCTGTGTGTCTGTTTTGGGATTTCGTAAGCATTTTCAAGAGCGAGTTCAATTAGAGCGTAACTGGATTAAGTGAAGATTGACGTGCCGGAGAAAAGAATAGAGCTAACCGAAGAAGTTTGCTTGTCCTCTGCGCCAAGTTATAAATAATTCACGCGAGAGCCGCACCTTCCCTGAGCAAGAAAGTTTCTCACTTGTTCATTCTACCCTAAAGTCTTAAAAGGGAGAAAAAACCTCAAACGTCATTTCAGGCAAGAGCACGTGAAACCAAATGGGCAGGCCAGCATCGCTGGCTTGCGGACATCGAGTAATCCGCTCCTTTTCGCTCTGCAGGTCCTTACATTGTGTACGGGCCTTGCGACAGATGTACCGTCAACTGAACATGAACCGACTGCCTCTGTTCCCTCCGCTCTCTTTGGCTTTGTTGACGGATGCACGGATTTATACACCAACAGGACGCCTCACCGGTACTCCAGCGACGATGTTTCGATTTGTGCATCAGGCAACTGCATAGCGACATCGACAATAGCAACGAACTTTTTCCGACTAACGTCTCATTCGCTCTCCGCGGCATTGGGCAAGGCGGCACTGCTGGTTGGCTAAGTTGGACATTTACATGTGCGTTTGACGTCACGGAAGTGGCGTATTGGCGTCTTGTTAATGTTCCCTCATTGTCTTCTGAGGTTGTTCTCCTAACCTGAACCGATACAAAAAAAAAAAAGACCGGTGTTACGAATCAGACATTTCGAATTTTCTTTTTTCTGAAGTTGCAGGCGGATGACAAACCATGAACAACTTCATCTCTTTTGTGGTGCGGCGCAGACGTCCTAACGGTATACTAAATTTTGTAGATCCGATCAGTGTTATTCTTTATTCTTCATTCTTTTTTCAGGAAAATCCCGCAGCTCCTTTTGGGCATTATTGCGGGGGGCGCAGTTTATTATAAAATAAAGCGGAATTCTCGCGGCACACCACTTTCTCTGATAATATATTCCAGTCCCATGTGGTACGCGCAAAAATTGAGTGCTTAAATATATTTTTCCTAGTGGGATACGGTTGAACTTTGAAAGAGTGAACTGTTCGCGGTAATATTTAATTTGGTGGTTGTAAGCATGAAGAAGCAGAAATTCCTGTCTGATTACGATCAATTGAATAAAAAAAAAGCTTAAGCCGGAGACGTCTGACGTACTCATCCAAAGAGACCCAGTCCAACTCTGGATACATTTCTATTGTGCTTGAGAAGCGATCGTACCTCCCCATGACAAACCGAGCCGCGACAGATTGAATGCATTCAAATGAAATGGCATAAACACGGTAAAACGGATTCCACACAGGGCATCTATATTTTAGGATCGGCCTTACGATGCTTATTATGCGGCTTCTTGAACCTCGTTACTGACATATTTTAGGTTACATTTTGAAAAAATCTAAGAGACCTGACTTCCTTCCATATTGCACTGTTTGCTTGAGTTGGCCACAAAGCGTCTTCAGAAAAGATCACCCCTAGATATTTTTATGTTGATTTGTTATGATTCGTTCACTATAAAGGGAATACAAATAATGTAATTTCTTTTATTTTTTGGTAAAGCTTACGTCAACGCACTTGCTAACATTCAGGAACATTATATTACTCGTACGCTGTCTTTGTGCATCTGAGGTCACTCACAAGCTGTGCGAACTCCGCTTCACCAGTCACTGTACTGTAAATTACACAATCGTTCGCGAACAGGTGTATTTTAGGTTGGACTCCAGCATTATGAATAAAAGCAAGAAATTAGAAGTGGCCACTAAACAGACCACTGTGCACTCCAGATGTAGCAAAGAGCAAGCCCGAGCATGTTCCATTTACCACAACTTGATGTTTTCTTGAAGTCAAGTTGTCCCTAATCCAGTTAATCACCGCAATGTCAATTTTTCCAGCTTCAAGTTCTTGCTGTTGTATGGAGTCAAATAAAATGTTGAACGCTTCGTGAAAATCTAAAATTATACAGTCAATTTGACCTTCGTTTTCAAGTCCTTTAAAGGTATCAAAATAAAATCCAATCAGCTGTGTTGTACACGAGAAAATATTCTAAATATATCCTGATGATCGTTAGGAAACAAAAGTAAACTAAGGCGTTTCATTAAAGATGAATACAAGAAGTGTTCAAGTATTTTGCAACAAAATGAGGTAAGTAAAATTGGCCTCTGCTTCGACACTCTAGGTTTCAATCCGCTTTTGAAAACTGGCACCACATTAACAACCTTTCAATTACCGTGTAGTTTTCACCCTAAAGCAATTTAGTGCATATTATGTGGAGGTACTTTGCCACTTCGCCAGAGCAACGTTGCAACACTCTAGGTAAACTTTCATTAGGACCAGAAGCTTTCGATTCATCAATATTATTAAGCAACTTGGCAATACCACTAACAGAGAGATCAACCTGCTTCATTGAAGTTTTCTGATTTCTGACAATGTAGAGAAACAGGTTCATCAGGAATAAATACTGACTTGGAAAAGTATCATTAAATACAGTAACTTTATCAGAATTATTTGTCACTAATGTTCCTTCACGCAGCAAATTGGGAAGCCCTAATTTATAATTAGCGCACCGTTTTATGTGCTGCCAAAACTTATTTTAGTTTTCATTTTTAAAGTCCACTGTTAAACATTGAACACCATATCTTTTGACAAACATTCAATTTTAATTTATAAGACGACGCTAAATCTCTTAGCTTACGAAAATTATTTCCAGATTTATTTCTGCAATACTTCGCGCATGCTTCCTATCGCTTACGAATCATGCGAATAAGATCGTCAGTGATCCATGACTTATCCCTCTTTTTCAGTTTGGTGCTTAATATATACGAGCCAATGAGACGAAAAATCCTCTCCTTAAATACTAATCATAAGTCATTAACACTTAACTCTTCGGCTTAACACACAAAGGCCAGAACGTTTCTGTAGTTCAATGCGAAAATTTCCGTAAAATCTCCCTTCACGAAAGAGAAAACGTTTTTAAACATCATTTTAGATCGACAAGCAGCTACAGCGCAATTAGCGACGACCGCGTGGTGATCATTAATCCCAGGGATAATACCTACGTTAGAGACAATATAAGGAGTGTTACGAAATAAATCAAGAATGTTACATACATCGAGGAGCCGGGTATTAGACGTGTTGGTGAATGTCAAGCTATTTGTCATAGCTTTAATTCTGCAGTATACACTGCTGTTAGGGCTTCAAGTATATGTACCATTAATAAATGTCACTTCTGGTAGATTTAAATCATCTTTAAGAAGAATACAGTTCGTAGGAAAGTGCGATTCATTATGCGTAATTGATTCGCATCTGTGTAGGAAGCAGCATGAAGATAAAATGCACTGAAAACGAAACTAGAATCGCTAGAACCGTCTGACTGCGAGACACGGCGCCAAACAGATTCAGTCAAATTATTTTCAACACAAAGTTCAGAGCTCATCAATATATGATTCACAAGTACGAAAAGGCCACCACCGCGAGTTGATCTATCATTGCAATACACATAAAAAGAACCAGGAAAAACTTCACTATCATTTACTGATGCGTCCAGCAAAGGTTCAGCGCCAATACTAACACGTAAAAAATATCTTAAACCAGTCAATTATTCGTTGTGACTGGACTGCCTTTTCACACTGACCGACTTGTGTTTGGCATCCAGCAAGACGTTTGAGTTCACTTTCAACGAAGTCTAATCTCCTGTCGGTTTGAATTGTGTAGTTCTCTAAACATTGGGTGGTACCCCAATCGTTTCGAGCATTTACTTTTATCTTCGAGAAGTGCGTGCACTGTAGCGCTTTTCAGCCTAATGTTTAGCTCAATATCACCGCTTACAAGAAATACTAGCATACATAATCCATCAAAACGCTCGGCAATACAAACAAGCAGCATTTTTCGGCGAGGCCACACCACCAGGCACAGATAATTAAGTTAAAATCCGGGCATAGAAAGGGGTTCGTCCAACCTGCAGAGCGAAGAGGAGCGGATTACTCGGTCTCGCATGCCAGGATGGCTTGGTTGGACATTCGAGTGATTAAGGTGGGGTCTGAATGCAGTTTGGACATCCAACCTCCATTCAGACCACACCTCTATCACTTTGGATATGCGTACCTCCCAACAAAGTTCGAGCTTTCTACCGTGCGCGGTTTGTTTATGCACTACAAAAGGCTCCAAAACGTTTCCACGTGTAAAACGGTTGGAAGACGGCCCTTCAATGTTTAGTTGCCCACCGAAACCATCCCGAACGTGACTGCGCATGAAATGGACCGGCATAGCAGGTTCGAAGAAGCTTCGTCCTCGTAGTCATAAAAACAGACCGTGCTGGTCAGCCTATGATTCTCCCGAAAGAATTCCGCCCTTTTGCACCGGGATTCGGAGTCAAAAGAATCGTTATCAGCATAATGAGGAATTCAGCTGAGGCCCCGCTACTAATTGGGAGGGTCCGGAAACAACTGCTGCGTTTTACGACCATCCGCTTCGCGCGACGAGCGGCGAGTGCCATATGCCTCGGCTAATGGCAATAAGGTCGCTGAAGAAAAAGAAAAGAGAGCCTTCCTTTGACTGTTTTAATGGCGCCCCTTCTGCATCTTTGCCGACAAGATCATTTACGTCCTTCAAAGATCGCTGAGCTGAGATTTTCTCTTTTTATTTGACTGCCCGTTTGGAGGAAAGATGAAAAGAGCGTCGTTTGTTTAACGTGTTTTATTCAGTAAACCCGCGGAGGTGGCCATCTCCTCATTGGAAACATGAAACACCAAGATGAAAGAACGCGAACGATTCGCATATATTCGTATGGCCATGCTCGCGCAAGTTAAACACGCAGAATGGCTTTGTCTGAACTTTAAAAAATAAAATTGCAGAAACATTCCTTAGCAATGCTAAGATGCTTGGTGTATTTTTGTTCCGAAGAAATACAAAGAATATCCGTAATTTATCCCGATTTTAAGTAAAATAGTTTAGTTATTCAACAAGTCATAGAAGGAACTGTACAAGTTATAGAGGAACTCACACTGCTGAAAGGTGGTGGGAGTTATACTGTGTCATCTTGCTAGTACAACGCTGTTATACTAGCAAGATGCAAACAATCATGGGACCGTGGCGCGTGGTGCTCTTATATTAAAATAACATAGCAAATTTTTAATTCGTCATGACTTTTATACCCGTTTTTTTTTCTTTTTACCACACGGACAGGCTACGCTGGCTTTAATTTTATCGAAGCTTAGTCCTGGAAACGCAACTAGGCTTGACAAGGTTCCTTGTTTATACCCTAGTAATGCGGCACAAAGATTTACGCGAAAGTAACAGACTCGGATAAATTTGCCGAAGCAATTGTTGCATTTTTCGGTATAAATATGACTATATGTCCCCATTCCTTTTTACATATCATTTTTTTTGCGGTATTCATGTTTTTTTTTTGGCAGGAGTGGGGTGATTAAATGGCAAAGTGTACTAACGCAATTATTTTGTTGGTATGTTATTTACGTTCAAATATTCCATCTTTGCGATACTCCTGGAGGTGCTAGGGAAATCAAGTAATAAATAAATAAATAAATGGTTCAATTATTTAATTATCACCTTCTAAACATTTTGAGTGTTAATGACTGCTTCTTTCCAAATCAGTACAATTAATTTGAGAATAAGAATATTAAAGATGTAATCCTCATCACACCATTAACGGTGTTGACCTTCGACATCATTCCACTGTTTTTATTTATCGCTCGTTCTTTTCGTATTGATTCCCGATCATTCCTAGGCAGCCACAAAATGGAACCCATTCTTGTATAAGACTGGTTCTTTTTGTCTTCCACTTCGTCATACGCATAGCCATCACCGCCGATCTAACAATTATTGAGCCCGATCTGTCCAAAATCAGTTGTAAAAAAATGCTAATCTACCGAAACTTCTCTCTCTCTCTCTTTCTGTGTATGTTTGTCTGTCTTCAATACTCTGAGTTTGATTTGACAGCACAATCTCCAGGTTATTAACCGGTGCTTGATCATTCCTGCAATACCGTGTGCGAGGAACATTCTCAGCGAATGACGGAGTGGCGCTGGCGCAATACCAACGTTACACTTTACAATATTTTTTTTTGTGTATCAGCCAGCAGTATGCGCCAGAGTAATTGTCTGCGAATGATGGACTGTTTGCTGCTTCAGCTATGTGTTGCTCTTGCTTGGACAGGTTACAGACTTGATGAGAGTTGGTGTGCTAAAACCGTAGGAGTGATACTACGAACCCCGAAGGTTTGCTGGTGCGCTTGCAAGGGGTTACCTACCGGACAACCATTAGGAACCACGCCTCAATCGTCCGTATGAACACACGCATTCGCTCCATGATATCGCAGAAATGACTAAATCGCGGTGGACAAAAACAATTTCAACCTTTGCCTTTTAACCATTTTTGACTCTCGACACCATGTCGTATGATTGTCCTCAGCACGCAAAAGTCGTTTTTTTTCTATCTTTATAGCTTAAGTCTCAGTGGGAACAATAATGCTTAATAAATACGCGCTGTAGCAGCAACGATTTAATCGATGCCATTTAGATATAGAAAAGAGTGACGCGACTTATTGTCCTCTCCTGAACAACAGCCTATCACAGGAACCTGCACTGGATATAGCACACCCCCATTCTCATGCAGTGTGCGCTCATCTTACACGCAGGTTAAGTGGTAAGCATTTCACGACACTCCACGCAGGGCATACAGTGAACCAGGATCTTCGATAAGACGATTCGTCTTAATCTGCATAGGAACAAATGAGTGTGTCGTTCACGTGCTCATTGGGACACGATACCGCTCGCCCTTTTTATTAGTTAAGTTAATTAAAGAAAGACCAGTGATGGCGAACAAACTTCTCACAGGAATATTTGTGAGATAGTTTACGTTGATATTTCCAATATTTCCAAACGTTAAAGGGTTCCCATTAATTCTGGTCGTTTCAGACACTGCGCCGGATATATTCCCGCATTCTACATTAATCGACATCTTGTAGACCCTGAGGTGGGGAACGATAAAAAAACAGACGAACAGAACAAAATCTCAAACGCAGCTGAAATTTATTGATATGAGCACACCAATAAATAGACTTTCAAACAAATAGGAAAGAGAAAGGAAAAAAGAACTCAAACGGATAAACAAGACGATCAACGAGTTCGCTTACAATTTTACATTAAAATCGTTCGGTTTATCTCTCCCCGTTTACTCTTCCTTGTTCCAACCTCTCCTCACAAACACACACGCGCGCGCACACACTCGTGCACTTACCTTCCTTGCAATCTATTTTGGTGTTTCCGTTGCCAAGTTTTGAGCGAGCAAGTTGGAAATAGTCTGGCACGACATCAGGGTCGCCGCGGTGCGTTCCGGATCACGATAATTGCCTCGCACTCACCTGGACTTGGAAGCATGCGTGGAATGCTTCCGAAGACGCGCCAAGCGTGAAGCCAGTGTCATCGGTCTCGGTACTTGTCGAGTGTAGCCAGGGTTACCGGCATCGCTGACGCGACGCTCCTTGGCATCCAAATTAATGTCCCAGAACAGAGCAGCTGGTATTGACTACACACAACTGCGCTCTCAGAAGTGCCCGAGTATACACTACGCTGCAATGCACTCGGAAAACCGACTGTTGCCTTTTCTTTGCGTCAATTCAACTAATGACAAAGACCACAAGTTATCATCATCATGGCGATTTGCTGCTACTTTATTAGCAGTGAAACTACAGTTGCATTATTCCGATGGCTTTTCTGGTACGTCGAACTAATTAAAAGAAATGCATAATAGTTGGTATTTAGAGTGCGGTGCTGTATGTGTGCATACATACAAGGACATCTTGGAGAGGCTAGTCGCGCAAATCTCCGGCTGAATATTGCAGCGAGTTAGCTACAAACAATCATCGTTTCCTTCAGAGCATTGCCGCTAAAAGAAAACAAAAAGATGACAAGCGCAAGGCAAACAAAAGAACAATGAACATCATGCACTGTTCACCTTCTCCATCAGACGATGTCGCCACCGCCACATGAAGTTCCCGCGAGATTTGAAAGCCTGGAAAAAATAATATCATAAAAATTCAGAGCTTTCCTTTCCTCCCTAGAGACGGCGTAAGGTGAACGCTTTGTAGACCTCAAAGCACATAATAGAGTGATCTCACCAGCCAGTTTGGCTACGCCGCCGCTCCCGTGATGCATCAGGGAACTGTAGTCTTCCTGCACGTGCGAGAACCTCGCGGCTGGTCTGTGCGTGGAGCACGGGAAGACACGTGCCGTCGCGCGAACGGCCGCCTGCTTCTCGCAAAATGATGCTATATCACATAGAAGGCGACGTCTGAGCTTTTCCTCCTAAGCGTCACCACTATAGTCACCGCTATATATATTCCGTTCAGCCTTGAAGGGGTACGGGAACGAATTGTTCGCACTTATTTCTTTGTTTAGGTGTGGTTTATGTTGTGTCGGCCGCCCAGAAACACCAGCCTAGACTAGTGTTTCTAGGCTTCCGGCAGAGAAGTCAAGACAATTAATAAACATATTTCAAAAATGTGTCTTGTCGTTGTCTGTGATGCGTCGTTGGAATGCCGCACGTCATGAGGCCCTAAAAATCAGCGCTAGTTCGCGGCAGTATGGCTCATTCGTGGAGTTACTTAGTCCTGAATGTAACTTGGCAGAGAACGCTGACGCGTTTGCTACGTTGTTTATGTTAAAGCATCCACAGTGCTTCCGCAAAGTGCATGCCACACCATCAAGATCGCCGGTCTTTGCAGACATTAGGGAGGAGCTTGATCTGAGGATGCGGGAACCTCTGCCAGGCCAACCATACCACTCCCCCCCCCTCCTCCGGCCCCCGGATGCGCTGTAAATACCGCGATCAATTATGGCACCCAGTGGATACCTCATATACATAGCTTGCCGGTGTCGCCATTGCTGGGTACTGAAGGTTATTTCTAGTTACTGGTTCCCTCGAGCTACTTACTACTTCCGAAGTGTGAAACTAACACGGTGAACGGAACGCTCGTGGCACTAAATACCGGCATGGCCGCGAGGGACGTTACGGTAAAGCTATGTATAGGCCATTAGGTGAACAGTCCTCGGATCTTATTACTAGGCGAGATTGTCACACGTTGACTCCACCAAGCGGCAACGCTCGCAGCTGAAGTACCCTTGGCCGTGCATGAATTATTGACGTCACGAGCGCGGTACGCATTGCGCTTCTCGCGGGCAGACTTTGAAGCGAGGGATAGAGACCTCGTGCTCAACGTCTTTATTTTGTTTCCGTACCCCTTCAAGGGTGAACGGAGTTTATTCGACACTAGTGGACCCTCGCAGCGCCGCCTATAGCTTCTTTCAGCATGGCCAGCAGCGTGTCTTGCAGCGTCTCTCAACGAGCGCGACGCTAGCATACGACGACGCCAAGAAGGACGGATCTGTCGCTTCGCGGCGACTCTAGTCGAGTTGCAGCGTGTTTGCCGCTTTGGGGCGCGATCCACTAATGATGTCGTCATGAACTGGCCTTCTCTTTTAGGTGGTATTATGGCATGGAGGTAGGAAGCTTCTGAATGCGAAAGGACGTCACCAGATGGGAAGCCAAAAGTGCGGAGGGACACGCACCCAACAAGGACCAAAACCACAGCTGTTTTGGTCACCCTCGGGTGCCCGGTCCTGTGTTAATTTCTGGTGGCGTCATGTCGCCCCCAGAAGCTTCCTACATTCATGATTCGAGTACACTGTAGCCACAATCTCCGCGCGTTTCATTAGGGCCCGACACTATGTACATACTGCCGAGACCGGTTATAACGAAGTCGGTTATAACGGAATAGCGGATATAGCGAAGTAATTTCCGATTCCCGTTGACTTCGTTATAATCGGTCTAGACAGCATATTTCGCGTGCTTCATTCGCTTTCCACAGCACGTGCAAAACGGTAAAACGCAATGCCAATAACACTTTCCAGAGCACGCGCAAAACGGTAAAACGCAATGCCAATAGCGCTTTCCACAGCACGCGCAAAGCGGTAAAACGCAATGCCAATAGCGCTTTCCACAGCACGCGCAAAACGGTAAAACGCAACGCCAATAGCGCTTTCCACAGCACGCGCAAAACTGTAAAACGCAATGCCAATAGCGCTTTCCACAGCACGCGCAAAACGGTAAAACGCAATGCCAATAGTGCTTTCCACAGCACGCGCAAAACGGTAAAACGCAATGCCAATAGCGCTTTCCACAGCACGCGCAAAACGGTAAAACGTAATGCCAATAGCACTTTCCACAGCACGCGCAAAACAGTAAAACGCAATGCCAATAGCGCTTTCCACAGCACGCGCAAAACGGTAAAACGCAATGCCAATAGCGCTTTCCACAGCACGCGCAAAACGGTAAAACGCAATGCCAATAGCGCTTTCCACAGCACGCGCAAAACGGTAAAACGCAATGCCAATAGCGCTTTCCACAGCCCGCGCAAAACGGTAAAACGCAATGCCAATAGCGCTTTCCACAGCCCGCGCAAAACGGTAAAACGCAATGCCAATAGCGCTTTCACAGCACGCGCAAAACGGTAAAACGCAATGCCAGCGCTTTCCAAACACGAGCGTGCTACGCCGTGGAGATTACACGCCGGGCTGGGGATCTGTAAACGTACCGATCGAGTGCTGGGTCGACCCGAACGTAGCGCCGCCCCTGTCCCCATTTACGGAATTTCGTTTGCATCGCGGTTGTGTGCCTTCCCCCCCCCCGGCTGGCAGAAGAGTCGGTGGCCCACGGGCTTATGTCGCTCACCTCCCGATGAGAAATTTTATTCCTTGTCATTGTTGAGAAGGGCGTAAACTGGTGAGGAGTTCAAAGCTGAAGAAACAAGAAGAAAAAAAATTCAAGTCACGAAGAAGACATGTGTATAAAAAATATAAATTCGAAATTATTGTTTTATATGAAACAAAAACAACATATACTATCACTTCTTATATACTACCTTGCACCTGAACTTTTGAATTTTACGGAATATTCTAAAGATACAACTTCGTCTGGCAGCTCGTTCCATTCGTCTATAGTGGATTGTAAAGGTGTCGTTTGTAAACGTTTAGTACGATATGATTGTTATGCGAATTTGATAGCGATTATTATATGAGGGGAAATTTCGACGAGGCGTTTAAGAGGTCGATCTTGGGCAGGATAGGTACAGTAATTGTTATAAAAAAAGTAAGTCGCGATTTTTCTTATTTTTTCTTGGAGGTTTATCTTTCTCTGCACAAGAGCGTGTATGACGACAGTAAGTGTTGAAACTAAATGAAACCACTCCCTTTTGTGCGGATTCGATTTGAATGGTTGGATAGTCTGATTTTGAATTTCGTAATATGCAGGCATTGTCGAATTAAGACGGGATATGCATAACTAAAGTGATAGAACGAACGTCGGAAGGTGCCAGGTATAAGTTTTGTTTTATGGAGCCTAATGAGCGACTGCTATTGCAAGCCTCATAATTAACATAACTTTTTTTTTAGTTCAATATTTTTTTCTGGAAATGTCTTTTCAGTACTTGGAAATATCGCCGGGTAGAACGTCATCTTCGGAATTGAGAGCATTTGATTTTAAAGAAACGCATTCAGCGCTGAAGTGGAAACCCATTGAAAACAAGTATGAGCCTCTCGGTTCTGAATCGAAAACCGGCATCTCCATCGTCAGTCAGATAGCAATTAGCTTAATCGATACACTTGTTGGAACCTATAAATCAGGCAAAATGATTAGGGCGCAGAGCACAACCTTCATCATTTTAATGCACTTCCCTCATACGCCTCTTGCTCCGGCAGTGAGCATCAAATTAATTATTACTTCGTACAAGGAACAAACTGTATAATATCAATTATTTAAGAAGGCAAACAGCAAATAACTAAACGCAAAAATTGCAGCGCAGGAAATAACGTGATGCACCACAATCAAGGCTGCATGCTACACGCACACGAAAAAAGAAGGTCAAAATTAGGATGGAAGTTTGAACATGAAACATCGTTCCATGCCTCTACACTGAAAAGTAGCGCAATTCCTTCTCTCCCCGCGTTTTCCTCCTTTCCATCGAGGGTAATCCTCCTTGCCTCCTTCCGCGCTACGCCCCCGCCGTCATGTCTGGGCGAGGCCCACAATGCGCGTGTAATCGCGCGCCTGCGTGCCGGGTCGTACTTGTTTGCTATTGCATACGGCGCACTAGAGAATTTGTTCTTTTTCAAATATGAAGACAGTTTTGTTTTCTAACGTGAAGAAACTAGCGTTTGTGCACCTTTATTGTAGTTGTAAAGCACGGGAAGACGTCTTGATCGGCAAATGTAATAATGGGAGAAGAGTTGGAATCGCTCCGGTGGGAAAACAAGCTTTCTCACTCTCCGCTGAACGCAGACGGTTAAAAAATTAACAATGTAGTTTCGAGTATTTTAGACATCGGCATGCATTGCAAAAATATATTGCGTTTTGCCTGTTCATTGCAGCAAGAGCTGAGAGCAGGCGCACGATAGAATGCACCTCTTCCTGCGTGTAAATAGTATTGTAGGCAAGGACTGCGTTGCTAGCGAGAGCTCGTGCCTTCGTTTTGAGCATGGATTGGGCACGCGTCCGCAAGGCTCGCAATCCTTGGCGTGCGCACCACCATAGCCTTTTCTATACTCACAACGCCTGGCAGTTCAACGACGGAGCCATAGAGTGCCCGGTCGCAGATTTGGAGCGCGAGGATTTGGTAGCACAAAGCATCAAAGAGCCATTTCTCGGGGAACTTGGACGTCAGAGCACAGCTTTTGTAGCGGCGAAAACCCGAAACACAATTGTTCGCACGGGAGAAGTGTGTTTCGGCGTGTCGCCGCAGCGGGGTGCCAGTCACGTGGCTCTTTTCTCATCCGTTGTCTGCCGCTCAACCTTTTCCATTTCGGCGGGCGCTTCTCGTGGCGATCTGCCAGGCTTTGTCAGTAAATAGGATTATATGGCACTACTGAAAGATTTTAGTATCTTAAATGGAGTGCATTTGCAGACTTGGCATCCCTCGATTTAGGCAAATAAAAGACACCACAGCGCGCGTAAAACAAGGACTTTTCGGTAATTTTTAGTTTTACTGATCGTTTTGCCGAACCAGCAGCTTGGTTCTCTTCGTACACATTTTATGAACGTCAAATACTACGTGCAACTGTGCAAATGCGCCCGGAGGAATATGCGATGTCTGCTATTTACGCGCCTTCTGCATATTGCCACGCGCGTCGGCGAGCGACCGCGTGCGTGGCC
>JAZHYW010010987.1:0-23154 GCA_037355805.1 Ixodes ricinus | reverse complement strand
GAGAACAATGACGTTCGCGCAATCGAATCACCTCCTCATGCAAGTCGAACGAAACGTTACTTTGAGCCTACTTTCTTTCTTCTACCGAGAATCCATAGATATCCAGGGATTGTGTTTAGCTTACTGGTCGCAAACGACCAGTAAATGTAGCAGATGTGAGTGCGTTATCAAGCGAACTAAAAGAAAGAACTCAAGTATCAAAGACTAATTTCTTTTCTATCAAAATGACTTCTTTTATGAAAAATGCTCCACGAAGGTTTTGGAGTTATCTTTCCCCATCAAAACCGATGATCTCACAACTTACAATAAAGGACGAGATGGTTGTTAACAACTACGATATAGCCACGGAGTTTAATCAATTCTTTCATTCAGTCTTTCAATGCAGTGTGAGCGATGCTGGAGTAACTATGAGAGACCGGCCGGTGCTTAACGAATCAGTAACCATGGAGGAAATTTCAATATCGCAAGAAGGAGTTTTTGCTTTATTATTGGAGCTTGATGAGAAGAAATCTGGTGGACCAGATAACATCCCAAACACGTTTTTGAAACGATATGCTGAGTGGACCTCAAAGTTTCTAACTGTTATATATTCTGCATCTCTACTTCAACATGAAATTCCCAATGACTGGCGTCGTGCAAAGGTTGTGCCAATTTACAAAGCTGGCGACAGGCTTAGCGTGAATAACTACAGACCAATTTCTCTGACCTGCACCAGCTGTAAACTGTTAGAGCATATTTTATCGCAGCGTTTGAACATTTTTTTTGAAAATGCTAATATTCTGTTCAAAAATCAACACGGGTTTAGGCGGAAGTTGTCTACGACAACTCAGCTGTGTGAGTGCGTACATGATTTTGTTTCAAATCTAAATAACGGCGATCAAACGGATGCTATATTTTTAGACCTATCCAAAGCGTTTGATAGAGTTAACCATTCGAAACTTTTAGTAAAGCTTGAAAATTACGGAGTAGATTACACCCTGCTTCAGTGGATAAAAGCGTATCTTTCGCTAAGAACGCAATATGTTGAGGTTAACAACATCCACAGCGAAGACTTAAGCGTTGACTCGGGGGTTCCACAGGGGTCGGTGTTGGGCCCAATTCTTTTTCTGGTATATATAAATGACCTCGTTGATGACCTTGACGCTAATGTAACAGTGAGGCTTTTCGCGGATGATTGTTTAATTTACACAAGGGTCCGGGAGCAAGCAGATCAGTTTCGATTGAGTGCATCATTAGCAAAAATTGTCGAGTGGTGCGATCATTGGGATATGAAAATAAACAGTGAAAAAAGTGTATTGCTTAGAATAACAAATAAAAAATCCGAGCGGCCATTTACGTACACTGTGGGGCTTGCCCCCTAAAACAAGTTTCCTCTTTAAAGTATTTGGGTCTGATTTTCGAAACACACATGAAATGGAATGATCACATTGATAAAATTTGCTCTGCGGCACAGCGTAAACTGGGATTTCTTAGACGAAATTTTAAATATGCAACGGTTGAAGCCAAATTAGTAGCATACAAAGCTCTTATACGACCCATACTTGAGTACGGCTGTGTCATCTGGGATCCGTACCACAAGAAATACATAGAAAGACTGGAAAAAGTTCAAAGGAGTGCTGCACGTTATATCATGAGCCGTTATAGACGCACCGATTCGGTTTCAGCAATGATCGATGATCTTAAATTGGAACCCCTAGATGAGAGGCGGAGAATAATTAGACTAAAGTTTATTTTTATGATGAGTAAAGGTTGCTTTAATATTGATTCGACCAGATATTTGATGCACAACCCCTCTCATTCTGCCAGGTTGTCGCACGATATTGTTTTTAAACCGTACTGGTGCAAAACATTGCAGTACCAGAAGTCGTTTTTCCCCTGTACCATAGAAGAATGGAACCACTTGCCTGAGGAGATTGTAAAATCAATAGAACCCAAGTCGTTTGAAAACTGTCTTAGATTATTTTTTAACAATTAACTTATTTCAGTTTGACTGTTTTTGTTATCCTATTGTTAACGTGAACGGAAGTTGCTTCTGTCTGGCTCCTCTTGCTTTCTTTATTTTGTTATTGTTGATTTGCCCCTTTCCATGCTGCGTCATGGAAGTTTTCCTGTGTTTGCCTGGACTTTCTTCCGTCCAGTATGTGTTCAAATTGTATCTGTATCTGTATGTAATTGTATCTGGACTTTCTTCCGTCCAGTATGTGTTCAAATTGTATCTGTTTCCTCTCCTGCAAAGACCTCGAAAGAGGTCGCAGTATCTATAAATAAAAATAAAAAAGGTAAATCTCTGTCTGAAAAATGGAAAGAAAAAAAAGTTATTTTAATCACGGTTGAACCGGCCACTGATAGGCTTTCGGAGCGATATTATCATGGAGCTAATTTTCATGATAATTAGGATACTGATTTAACATGTGTTAATTAACATTTAATTCAAAAGATAAACATAAAATATTTCAAATTAGAAACTCGCTTGAGCCTTATAAAAATAACGACGTTTCAAACAAACAAATCTATTGCGCGCAGAAAGCGCACTATTAAGCAAACGTTACAACTCCTCTAACAGACAAAATGCACATGGGCAAGAAACGCAAATGGTAAGAGACGCAAAAGTCAGGCGGCGCGTGTGTTTGCACCACCGTCCTTACGCCTGTTAAACGAGTGATGACCTCAGTGCACCATCGTGCTTACACGCTCATTATTTGGGTTTTGATGCCGCTCAGCGAGCTTTTAATTGGAACCACATTTTATCTTCCTAGAATGAGTTCATTAAGGACTCATATTATATTAACGGACTTATCGTGGCAATTATTCCCTATATTATGACCCCTTGGTCGTGATAATTCACCCTCACAGAGACATAAATGTAGCATTCAGAGGCTTTTTCAAGACAAACGTGTAAAGCGTTAAAAAACAAAACACCCGGTATCATGATGAGGAAACAAATAGTGTAAACTAACAAACGCGCACGGTGTATGCAGTAAAAGCAGGTAATTTTGCTAACTGTGTTCTGTACCACCGATTATTCAATTTTAAACTTCTATTGGTTGCCATTTACCTCTTCTTTTTGTTTTCTTTTAAATATTAATAAAAAAGACAAAAGGGACAGCAAAAAAAAAAGACGCAGTTGTGACATTTTTGTTGTGTCTGCTCTTGGTGTCTGCTTGTTGAGTTGACTCCAATATAGCAAAATTATAAAACAACATTATGACCTTACAGCCAAGTGGTAACTGTTTACATAGATTCAATATTTACCAGTAAAGAGGAAAGTCTGTAAGGACTCTGATCTATGAAATATATTACGCTTTTAGGCTTCGAGATGCCTTTATTAGCTTGGGGGACCTATTCTCGAGGACCGAGATTGACCGAGGGGCCGGGACGTTGCCACCTGCTGCGAAGGTCGGCGGTGCAGCACAGGGTCAGTCGGAGCGGGCGGCAATGTCGCTTGACACCGCCGTGTAGTTAAGGCCCCAGGAGGAACTCAATATAGATCGCGCAAAAAAGTCAGCGACATAAAAGGTCTTTATATAAAAAAAGAAAAAGAAAAGAGACCTTTAAATGTTTATCGTATTTGCCTAAGAATCGATGCGTGATAATCTTTTTCTTGGAATATTTTATTTGATAAATTCGCGCAGTAGAGGCCAGGCTCAGGTAAATCTGAATGGGCGATTACGTCGCTCCTATACTGGAGCGAATATAGCCACTGCACACTTGAAAAGACAGAGCGTGAGCGTTTAATGTTCACGCTTTTCTGGCGTGTGATTCGTTATTTGGCGGTCTTGTCGCACATTCGCGCAGTTTCATATGCAGAGGGTAACAATTACATGTTGCCTCCTGAGACTCGCATTCCCATTCGTTGCTTAAAGGGACACTCAAAGAGGAAAAAAGGCTCTTGAAGGGCATATGAGGGTTACGTTGTTTTTACACTTTTTTCCAGCTTTTTTTTTTTAGCCACATTTACGTTTTTAGACGCAATATAGGTGCAGAACGCAGAAGACGAAGCCCGCTAAGCCCGCCCCGTGTTTACAATGTGATTGCATCTCTTAATGGGAGATGGTAGACGTGTGAAAGGTGGGTTCTATATTTTCTCTCCCTGCCATAATAGTATCTTATTCGACTATTTCTTATGCTTGAGAAGAAATAATCGAGGTAGAGATCAATATTGTTTTCCAATGTATTTTGAGAATGCTGCTCCAACTTTGATTTGAAACGTTAACAAACATGGCTGCCAGCATCTCAGGAGTGATCAACGAGCAAAGCGCATTGAGCTCGTCGATTTTTATCAGTGCGAGTTGTTTTGAGTTCATAAAGGTGTTTAGAGGAATATCTCTTCAACCGGCGTAGTTTGCAATGAACAACTGCCGCAAGTGCGCGTCTTCGGAATTCGCGGGGTGGATGCTCTTCGCGTAGCGGGACTGGGCTTAGCCTAAGGTCCCTGATCAGCTGCTTCGATCGCCCTGGCCGGATTTCTTGCTTTGCGCGTTATGATGCTGCATACGAATGTTGGTTTCCCGTAAACGGCCCCACTGCTCCATGAATTGTGCAACTGTCGTGATTGCAACAATGGTTTGAATACCGAAAAGATACCCACACGGGTAAGAATTTGCCAGCATTTGGTTGGAGCCAATCGGGCGTTCGACTCGCATCAAGTTTGTCTAGAGTATGTTCCCGTCATTTCGCCTTGAAAGGCATGTACTTAAGCTTTTGCAGTGCCCATGGCCTGCCAAAGCGAATATATTTACGTCGCGTTTTAATTGTGCTTTATGGCGCTCACCAACCTTGCTCGCGGATGCCGTGAGGAACAAAATAACCGACTACAGTAAAGGTAAAGAGGCTGCATATTTATTTTGCTGATTTGTTCAGTTCGCTTTGTCGCTTTGACTAGCTTTGACAGCCAGCTTGTATTGAACCGTGACTCGTGAATGATGAAACGCTAGAACGCTGCTTTTCATTTTCGCGTCTTCTGAGCGTTGCAGAAGCTTTAAACTGAGTCAGAATAGCAGAGGGACGGAGGCGAAAACGGACGCCGACGCAATGCTTTCTTGTCCACGTCTCACGGCATTGAAGACGACGATAGATGGTGTTGAAATAGCAGACTATGCCGGAGGCTACCGCTCCGATCTGCTCGCAGGAGTAGCAAGCGGTGTAAGATTTCCAGACTCCACGCACCGGATGACGCGAAAGGGAGACTACGCTTATTAGCCTGCTGGGTTGAGCAGCAAAGCCAGTCCAATAGTAATGGGCGGGGCTTAGAGCGGGCTATGACCTCCACCTAAAGTGCGTCTAATGGCGTAAGTATTTCGCTTTTTCTCGTAAAAAAAGGATTTGAGATACGTGTCCTACCAGTTTTCTTTCAAAAAAATCCTTTGTTTCCTTTCAGTGACACTTTATGCTGTAAGTGACTATGTTAATATTAATAATTGTTTATTTTGCTTTCGTATCACAACACAACACCATTGGTGTTCTGAGTGCTGACACTACGCTGACATTGATCACAATACCAGTATTAAGCTCGAACAGCAAAGTAACGTTAGAGAAGCAAAAATCAAACAGATACAAGACACGCACTGGCATTACTCCAAAAGAATATATCCAATTATGCATGTCCAAATTAAAATCACGAAAACACGTAAACGTATCACAGTTATTCAGTTGTACATTTTTATATTCCATTCCAGTTCTTGTTAACTGTGGCATAGAGGACATGCATAAGAGATAAAAAGTAGCGTTGCGCATGGGTTAAAATATTAACCATTAATAGCCTCGCAATAATTAATTATTTCATTAATCGGACTCCTTAGTTTTCCTACAATTTGTTTTGAGAAAGTCAATATTTTTTGTTCTTTGTGCAGAATATGATAAACGGAGCAATAAACAATTTTGATTTTAAAATACCCTAAAAGTTTTACCTAAAGCTTGTCCTCATACAGATGTCCTCGTGCACATCTACGTGTTCTTGATTTTTTATTCGCAGTACTCCTGCAGCGCCTGGAAGGCATCACTGCAGGGACGAATAATAACAAAAAGAACGTCTCAGCATTTGCAGCACAAACTATACATTCCTGTAACGCGTTCCAATCTTTGACCGTCTACACAAAGAACAGATTTTTGCAGAAGCTCCGTCCTGGTACAGGATTGTTCGCATATCTTGTGCACATGAGTCATTTCGTTCGGAGAAATAATTTGGTTTGAAGAAGTATGCTGAGCTATTAATACCAGGATACCTCTTGAATACATTGAATGTTGAAAGCATTCAATATTTCCTTTCATTTAGTTCTTGAAAATTTACCGATTAACCGGTGTAAACAATTAATCGGCATTAAGCATTAATTGATAAATCAGTTTGTTAATCGATCCATTTTCAAGCCCTAATAAAAAGGTTAAAAAGCTTTGGCTGATACGAGATGGGGCATAGAACCTATCAACCCGTAATAAGGGAATTATTTCACGAACAACTTTATTTAAAAGAAAAAGGTGTCGAATATCATCCGTACAGCTAACCTAGTCAACTAAAATCGGCGTAGTAATGTTTTGTAATGGTGGAAACATCTTTTTCCAATGAAATTGTCATAAACAATTTTAGATATTAGTTTCTACATTTTTTTTGTAAAATTGATTCGTGATACGGTCAAAGAACTCAGAATGATAGAGCCAATTTCAGCCGTGATCGAACTAAATATTTATCCAGGTGCAATTGACGGAAAGATTGTAAAAATTGGTGACACAGTCATTAGTTCACGCTTAATGTTCTTATTGTTGCATTCACAATGACAGAAAGATGGTTACTAAAGAAAGTGAGCTGTCAACCTAGATTTCAACACCCAATAAAAGAAAAAATGGGAATCAAGACGCTTCCCACATTTTGAAAAAAACGTGACTACGCGCTTTTTGGAAAACACAATATATTCAAAACTGATTATTTTAACCCGAGACTGGTGCAGAATATTGAAATATTGATTGCATTTGATGAGAGAGCAACAGGGACAGATCGGCTCTCTAACTTAGCTAATAAATTGATTCAGCCAACCTCCTTACAAACACAACTACAACCGCTACAAAACCACAGAACATCTTGCTTTTTTAATGTCGTACGTGCAACCCTCACCTCATAACCAAAACTAGCTTCCACCAGCTCGCCTGCGCACTGATCGCAATTTCTTACAAGCCATTTGGTTTTGTTATAAGCAATTTATCAAGCACCATTTCAAAACACGTTCTTTCTCTACTTGAAGGTGGTAACTATCACATACCAAATTCACTCTAAATAAATCTTAATGTTATCCTGCAAACAGAGGACTCTTGGCATCAGTCACAGAAAGAACAATATTGTTTTTTAACAAAAGAAACAAAATCGATCACAGGATTGAGCCCCAATCAGGCACTCCGGATCTTGGTAAATTCTTCAAAGTAACTATACAAATTGAGACTAGGACTCCGATACCTAGTAATGGCCCAGTCACACCTATGTGGGCTGGGAAAAGTACACCGTGCAAAGGCAAGCTTGTGTAACGAGTAAGTAACTTTACCTCTAATTGAAAACAAGCTGTAAACATTGGAATCTAAGAACGAGAGCACATTGATTACACGAGCCCAAAAACCTATCACAATACCGTGTTGAACTTCAGAATATCATCTGAGATCGAGTGCCACTAACCTGCGTAATATTGCTGACCACTTTTCGAGCTACGTTTGCTACTGCCCATACCAATAAAAGAAGAGGACGGTAAACGCTGTCAAGTTAGAATCGCAGGTTGTAAGACTAGGAACAGCGACAGAGAAATTCTGAAAGTTCCGAAAATTGTCACCTGCCTAGCAAAACAGAAGTTAAAAAATGTGCCTCAGAATGGGAACGAATAAAAAAAGCAGCCGTTTATAATAAAGTAAGCTATAACTGCCATGGCTTTTATATAATATCATCGTTATCGAGATCCAGCATCAAAGCAAAATCTGTAAAATAAGCACCGAAAGCCGGATTACAAGTGATATTATGATTCAGGGTGGGAATATTAACAAGTAAAGAAGTTGGGCACAAACAACTACGGTTTCGGCTGGCAAAATATAGTAACAGAAGTCATCACGAGGACATATATATTTAGTTATTTTCGCTGCTGTTTAGTGAAGCACAAGAATTGTTTAGGATTTTAGTGAGACTGTATTCGACGCTACCGCAGGTAGACAGTATTAGCTTGATCGTGTAAGTTTTTGGTCTGACGAGAGTCTCTGTATTGAACTACCTGATGTTTTGGGTACCATGCTGTTTCTCTTATACATTTGGTGATAACGCATTTTTTCGTAAAGTGCTCTGCAAGTTCCTTGGAACCCCATCAGGACAACAAGCCAGGTGAGTTCGCCGCTTCGAAAAATATTCTTCGATGGCATTCTTGAGAATAGATTTATTGTTTTCAGTCACATATTCGACAAAATGATCACTTGAAACATTCGAACAGCTATAATGTTCCAGTAATGAATATAAACCAAGATAATTTCGTCCAGAATAAGAATATCCAGTCGAGATACTTATCAAGCGTGTTCCGCATGATAAAGTGAATTTCTTAACGAAATTTGAAGCTTGAGGAGTTGGTACATGCTTGAGAATCAAAACAGCACAGAGGACTAGACAGCGGATGAAGGGAGACAAAGAGGAATTTTTGTCTGTGTCTTCACATGATTCAGACTCTCGTCATTTGCGCTGTTTTAATTCTCAATGAATGCAATGAATTTCGTAAAAACGGTGGGTGATAAATATCTGCTGTAACTAGATTGTTCACAGCCCGGATTGCTGCTAAAGTGGGGCAATTGATAAGCACACGTGAACAACGTTTCCACAGGAATTCATATAATCATAAATGCAAAATAACAAAACAAATATTTTTTTTATAGGGAACCAGCCAGTCAGTCTTTCTAGACGTTATGCGTGTTGTGTAGAAAATAATTCCAGTGGGCCAATCAATTACAAGCAAAATTAAAATCGTTATCTATTCACACGAAACTTAGCGAAGTTAACCACATTATCGAAAAACGAGGAAAATAATAATTACCGACGGAATAAAAAAGCCATTGCTAATTTTAACCGAAACACACACCGGATATGAGTCCAAAACCTTTCTTCGTTGATATTGAACGGAAAGAGTTAACCACAATCAGCGCTTTACACCTCCTCCCCCTCCACAGTTTCATACCTGTTCTAGCGTGGACACTGTCCTGTTGTAACACACAATAATTAGAGGGAAAGAAGTTGTTAGAAGCGATTCCTGTACAAGAGTCTTGTCTCAGTTAAACATATCATTTCAAGGTTGCTCAAAAAATATTCGACATAAACTCAGCGGACTTAGTACGCAAGCCCAGTGTGTTTTGATAATATACTTCCAGTTTACGTTTTAATTCGCTGTTAATTGGCCACACATGTTTGCAAGCTTGTCTAGTTTGGAAAAGTTAAGAAATATAATTCCTTTGCGCCACAATTCTCGTTTGTTCAAAGGTGTCAAAAACTGCCTGATTACAGGCAAGGGGAAAATATAAATACAATTTAAACTTTGTGTGTAAGTTCATAAGGACCGCGTGTTTGGTAACTCTGAAGGGGATCGTATGGCTCTTAATGTTAGACACGTAGGTGTTCGGATTCAACCTGGACATAAAGAGCGCCTTGGTGAGCGGTCGACGAGGCACAGCCGGTGTCTTGTCAGACCTCGCCATCCCGGACGATGTAGGAGCCCGATGTCTCCTCTGCCCACACGTGAAGCCGTGGTCGTCAGTCACTGCATCGCCTTATGGGAGCTTCAACTAGAGTGACAGTCGAAGACTGTTTGGCGGTCACACCTACGCCCGAGGAGGAGCGAGGAAGCTCTCCCTTTACCACAAGGGATCTTTGGTTTAAGGACGGAGAAAAAAACAGGACAGTTGAGTACCAATGTTGAGGTGTCATAGCCAGGAGAAGTCGCTCGAGCACTTTCTATTTCAGGGAGCCAAGTTCCAAGGCCATGAAGATATTTGTTTACTAAAGATTCTCCCCTTCGACAATCAGAATGTTCAATTTCACGAGACACGTTCTAGAGGATGGAGGAATTCGGTTACTGCCACCAGCAGTGGTTCACTGACTGGAAGCGCTACCCATAGCCGAGCGCATATTCGACGCACTCACCACGTCATGCACATCGCCATCATTGCCGATCCGTTTATCGGACCAATTTGGGCGGCGCCTGGGGCACTCGGTGCTTCTGCAGGCACTGTCACCGCTTTGCATTAGCAGGTCGGATTTTTCTCGGCGAACGCCGATGCAGTTGCAGTGGAATCGCCGATCGCAAGATACCGAGCAGGCAGGAGGTGCTGTATCGCATAAAGTTAATGAAGAACGCCCGCAGACGTCCGTTGGCATCGCTATCATTCGAAATAATGAAATAATGAATTATAGTAAAGGGAGAGAGCTATACTTCGTTTTAGCTTCAGCCAAGACGCAACCGACGCTACAGAGGCAAAAAGGCCAATCAATGAAGCAGCTTCAAAGGCGCAAGTCACTGAGCCTTTTCTGTTTATGATTCGTTCATCGATGACAGACCACGTACAGAACCATTACGGAAGCAGTGATGTGCGCTTTTGACGCTCTCTGATTGGTCCCATAAGGCATCGTCCAAACAAAACCGCACGGTTCTGACTCAGAACGCGCCGGAAACAGCAAAAAAGTCACGAAATTACGTCACATCCGGACGCGCTTTGACCTACAGCCGCAAAAAGAAGCGTTGGTTTGGACTGCGCTTAAGCTGGTAGCGTCGGCTGTGTTCGGATTTACAGGTGACACTAAGTATAAAGGAATATGTACTAATGACAATGACGCCAACGGTGGTGTCAGAACGTCACATAAACCTAACTCGCCTCAAAGCTGGCTCTGAGTGAAACCGCCCCCCACCCCTTTTTTTTTATTGGCGGTTGCGCAGCCAAAAGCGCCGCTTTTGTTAAAGCCACCGAATACTGGAAAAAGTAGCGCCATTTTATTCATGGAATGGGCAGTTTCTCCTTAAGCTCCCTATTCCTTAATTTCGGATACAAAATTCCTGTGACAGGTTGCTTTACCGAGTTTTTGTTGACCGCGCCTACCGTCTAATCAAGCGCACATCTTCGCAACTGCCATCTACATGCAGCGTCGGTACTAGACGGGATTTAGAAATATGTTTACTCACTCTTGAAATGCGCAAGAACAAT
This sequence comes from Ixodes ricinus, assembly GCA_037355805.1. Taxonomy (NCBI): domain Eukaryota; kingdom Metazoa; phylum Arthropoda; class Arachnida; order Ixodida; family Ixodidae; genus Ixodes; species Ixodes ricinus. The sequence goes on along the minus strand of JAZHYW010010987.1, from coordinate 11,964 downwards.
GCCATCGTAAGAGATCTGTAGAAATTAGCGTTATTGATAAATTGATGGCATACATACTATCAAAGACACTTAACCCTTTGATGCCCAGCGTTGCCCAGGAGAAACAACTCAAGAATTGTTTAAGTTCAACTTTGGCATATGCACCTCACAACGTGTAGTGCCCTGCGTCGCAAATACGAGGATGCCTGTAGTGGAGGATCGAAATGCATCTTCAAAAGGAAGGCGTGAACCACTGGCCTCAAAACTGTGAGAAGAAAAAACGGGGCAAATATATCAAACTTGGTTATACCTTTCTCTACTGTGCGAAAAACGAAGTGCACTGGGCCTTTTCTTACGTCTTAACTGCTTTCATTCGTTCGGCTAGAAGTAGGGCCGCAAATTCCCAATGGGTGCTCACGAGCGACACTTCAGAAGCCATGCTTACGAAACACGGTATATTTTTTTCCGAGACGAGATTTCTGTTATCTTGTGTGTTCTAAAACCATGTCACAGTTCTTAGGTTTTGTATTTCAAGTAAAATTTTGGGCATGATGAGGGTGGCGAGGAACGCTTTCAGTACGATGTCGCTCCGCAGCGATCTTGACGCCACTTGCTTAGAACGACCGTTTATAAGCTTCGAAGATTTGAAGAGACCAAAATGGCGATTACCATGGCAGCGGAGACCGAGCAGCCAATCGTCTTGCGCCGCTTAAGGGGTCTGTATATTACCATCTGTCTGTGTCCGGCTTGCAGGCAGAGAAGACAATGACGGTACTTTCCCAGGACTCAGTCACTTTATCTGTGGTTAGCCCTCCACGATTGACCTCTATGACGTCTTGAGAGTGATGAATTCCACTTTCATTGTATAAATAACATAATATCAGACTCTCAACTTTGACGGTGTTGGTTTAAGGATGAAATGACTACAAACCTTCCACCGCGCGTTTTACACACACCATCGAAAGTATCGATCGCAATCGAAAATCTCGGTTGTTCACAGCTAGGAACCACATGGGGGAGCCACCAATACATCTCGTTGCCACTAAGTATCAGGCTGTAGTGTGGAACTTTTGAACGTCATCTAGAAAGGGCGACCGGGGGGGGGGGGAAAGGGGGGGGTAAAGATCAGACCCGAGTACTGCATCCGCGTTCGGGAAGGAATGGTAGTTCAGTGAATGAACACCAGTTTTTTTCACTGCGTAGCACTTGTGTGTAAACTGTGCTACAGTTTTTTTGTTTTTTTTTGGTTGACGCCGAAAAGTTTGTGCGACGGCTTTGTCATCTCGGAGGTGTCCTTCGGAAAAAAAAAAACGTTGACGTCACGACATGTTTGACGAATATGTGGTGGCAAAAAAGCTCGCGGCATACCTTGCTGCAGTGGCTGCATGTTTTAGTTCTCAAAGACATTGTCCTGCTTATGACTACTTGTTCATATCGTTAAGTAATCGCATTTAGTGGTTTTAAAAAAAAAAGTCACTATATGTTTAGGTTGTGCTAAATTTTCTTTCTTTCAACTTATAAGTTTGAAAAACAAAAGAATCCTTTGTAATTTTTCAGTAGGTTTTATTTTCCCAGTCTAATGTGTACCCTTGACATAGCCGAGAGATGGCCTACATAAGAATGGAGCGCAAACTAAAGCGCTAAAAAACAAACCAAGAACAAATGCAACAACAGAACATGTCGGATGCCAGCGAAAGCTTCACGGAAATTAGCTTTCGTGCTCTTTCTGCGTATGCCGTGGAGAGCGAGTCTCTTCATTTCCTGAGTTTCTACAGTGGAAGGACTATTCGATAAACTAAATTTGTTATTTTTAGCAGCAAATAAGTTTATCAGCCGACCGTGTTTGTTTGTTTGCTTTTTTACCCGGTGCTTATAACATGCAAAGTGCCTCGGAACAATGTTATGGGGCTTACAGGCAAGCACAACAAAGGCGAAGAGCATAATCATTTTCGCCAGCGCTTCTTATTTTAAAATAGCCTAGCGGTCGTCTGAGCCCCCTCATTTTTTATTATTTAAAGAACCCCGCGGTTTAGTGTCGCATCAGATATTGAAAACGTTGCAAGTGAAGCAAGTAGTCTAGAATACAAAGTATGGGGTGTTTAATTTTCTCCTGCTCAGTCAATGCCAGAGCGAGCTTCCATAGTAATATTAATAAAAATAATGTTTTTATTCCTCCGAGAAAAAAAGACAACACAGTACCTGACCCACAAAAGCAAATAATATTTCTTCTCCGTGGGACCAGGCAGACCAAAACAATCACAAATAAAAGGAATATAACAGAGTATTACAAGTAGCACTTTAAATTAAGTAACAAAACAGAATTGTAAAACACGGCATCGTTTGCGCCATGTAAAAGAAACTACTCTCCAAATGCGAATTAAACGAAATCGCTGAACACTGAAATACTAACAGATTCAACACCATACGACCGTACGTAAAACATACCGCAATAAAAAATAATTGAACATCAACATCGCATAACAAAGAAATGACTCAGGAAAAAACACTAAACAACAAGGAAATCAGGTTTTACAATTTAGGCACCATTTTTAAAAGCTTTCTTTGCCGTTAGCATGGATGATATACTAATCAAATTATCGGGTAATTTATTAAAAATGAAAGGAAAGTAATTCCGTTTTATTCTCTTTCCGTAGTTCGTAAAGTCTAAATTGTATTCATGTCCCACAATCAAACGCCGTGTAAGTTGTTGGTAACAAGTTCTATGTACCAAAAGGTGACCGTGTTCCATGCCGCTCGTCACTTTTTTAGTGCAGGCAGTAGAGGATTCATATTGAAACGTGGAGAGTGTTTCGTTTTACGTTCTTTGGCGAAGAGAACACACAGACAACCTTTCGTGCCGGAGTCAGGCTGAAGACTGACGTCTCGTTTATTAAAGATAAAACGAAATAAAAGAAAGGCGCCTCTGGTACGGGGCGCTCAGGTTACGCGCGAAGCGGGGGAACGGATGTTTATATCTCGGGCTCCGCGCGAACGGTTGTTCTCGCTCGGTCGCTTTGGACTTTGGAGCTCGCTGGCGTCGGCGCGTCGGCGACTCCATAACATCCCTCTTTCTAAGGGAGCTTCGAAGAAGTGCCGAAACGGTCTGGCTCTTTTACACATCGGCCGTGCCGAGAATGTTTGTGGGAGGTGTCGACACACGTTTCCTCGGGCCTCGTGGTTGTTTCGGGGAACTCTTCGATGCATTGTTTATCTTGTTGATCGGGAAAGGAATTAAATGCGTGCGATTTCTTCGGATCTCTTGACCCTCGGACGTTATCCAGTAAGATCGTGGTGTATGGGCCTTGTTCTGAACAACTCCGGTTCGCTTTAGGTCAATGACCCAAACTCGCTCTCCAGAGCCGAGTGGATCTAGTTGACGCACTCCGTGTCGCCGGTCGAAGTATTGCTTTTGTCGGTTCCTGTTTTCTTGCTCATAGTGACGCAGTTCTTTTTGGTCGGGTAGCTTTGGTTCCAGGAGCTGAGTGGCGATCGGTACGGTTGTACGCATCCTTCTCCCCATGAGAAGTTCTGTCGGACTGTATCCGTTGGGCAGAGGCGTTGAACGGTAGATCATGAGTGTCTCGTACGGATCTTCCGTTTTGCTGAGTGATCTCTTTATGATCTTCACCGCAGCCTCCGCCATGCCATTGCTCTGCGCGTAGCGAGGGCTTGATGTGATGTGCTTAAATCCGTAGGTCTGTGAGAACTTTGTGAATGCTGAACCTGTGGTTCCCGCAAACTGAGGACCATTATCAGACACCACTACTTCTGGGATGCCATGCCTCGCAAATATCGATTTGCAGTGCATTATTACGCACGCTGCTGTGAGGCTTTCCAGTCGGGCGATTTCGGGGTAGCGAGAGTAGTAGTCGACGACGACCAGCCACCATTTTCCGTGAATGAAGAAGAGGTCCATCGCCACTCTCTCCCACGGTCGACTAGGAAACTCTGACGGGATGAGGGGGAGCTTTCGGTTCTGGCCAGTTTTAATGCACTTTTCGCAGTTCTTGACCAGGCGCTCGATATGATCGTTTATCCTCGGCCACCACACCGATACATTTGCCCGTGCTTTGCATTTTCCTATGCCCATGTGTCCTTCATGAAGTTGTTGCAGGATATGTGGACGGCAGGATTCTGGTACCACAATTCTAGAACCATTCATGAGAAGGCTGTTTTGCACGGCAATGTGATGACGGTACTCGTAGTACTCTTTGAGGTCTGTTCCGAGATCTCGACGATTTGGCCAACCTTTATGGCTGTAGCTGGCGAGTCTTTGGCAAACATGGTCTTTTTTCTGTTCTGCCGTTATCCATTGGAGACTCGTTTGCGTTGCGGGTAGGGACGTCTCTATGTGTCGAATGAAGCAATCGATTTCCTCTTGCATCTCTTTGTCTTGCCGCTGTGGCAGAGGGCTTCTTGACAACGAGTCAGCTGCTTGGAGTTCCTTGCCCGGAACGTGGACAACTTCGAATGAGTAGCGCATTAGACGCATGCGCAGTCTCTGAAGACGTGGGGTTAGGTCGTCCAATGACTTTGATCCGAACAGAGAAATGAGGGGTTTGTGGTCGGTTTCCAGTACAAAGTGCGTTCCCACGATGTAATCTCGGAATTTTTCGCATGCCCACGTGAGTGCCAAACCTTCTTTTTCGATTTGGGCGTACCTCTTCTCTGTTTCCGTGAGTGTTCTGGACGCATAGGCGATGACGCGATATGATCCATCCTCCTGCTCTTGACGCAGCACTGCTCCCAGGCCGTAGGATGACGCATCTGCCGATACAATCGATCGTTTGTTGGCGTCGTAAATTCCGAGAACGGGGCAGGTTGAGAGGATTTCCTTCCACTTTGTGAAGGCTTTCTGCTGAGGATGTTCCCACACGAAGTCCACTTTGGAACTGAGCAGTGACGATAGTGGATGCAGTAGGTCAGACAGGTGTGGCACGAATCGTCCTAGGTATGTCGCCATACCCATGATGCGCTTGACTTCTTGCTTTGAAGTCGGTATGGGCATCTGTTTCACTGCGTTGACGATTGTCTCGTCTGGACGGACACCATCGCTGTCTACTTGATGACCTAGGAACTTGATACTTGTCACTCGAAAGACGCATTTATCCTCGTTGAGCGTGAGTCCTGCTGATGAGAGTCGCCTGAGGACTTCTCGCAGACGTTGCTCGTGCTGCTCGGACGATGACGCCCATATCAAGATATCGTCCATGTGGCAAAGTACTCCTTCCATTCCTTGGAGAAGTTGTGTAATACGTCTCTGGAAGTGTTCCGGAGCTGACGTGATTCCGAATGGTAGGCGATTAAAACAATATCTTCCAAACGGAGTGATGAATGTCGTCAGGAGTCGTGACTTCTCGTCTAAAGGGATCTGCCAGAACCCAGAATTCGCGTCCAGCTTTGAGAAGATCTTGGCTCCCGCTAGCCTTCCCAGCGTATGCTCCACTGATGGGATGGGGTGATATTCGCGTTGAATGTGTTTGTTCAGTTGTGTGAGATCAACACAAATGCGAATTTTGCCAGACGGTTTGGGGACGATGACCATCGGCGCGCACCATTCAGTAGGTTCTTCTACTGGAGAGATGACACCTTGCGACTGCATGCTTTCTAGCTCTTTCTGCGTTTCACGATACAGCGAAAGCGGTACTCTTCTCGGTGATGCGATAGCAAACGGCGTCGCGTTAGGTTTCAGCTTGAGAACGTGAGCACCTTCGAGAGATCCCAGTCCTTGAAACAGGTGAGAGAACTCTTTCTTCGGTTCGCAAGCTTTGTTCGCAGTCATGCAGATTTGAGGGCAAAGCCGAAACTTTTCGATAGCTGGCTTACCCAAGAGAGGCTTGCGAAGTCCTTTCACGATGTAAACTTCTTCGAGTGCTTGTTGCCCACGGCAGTTGAGCTTCATCCAAGCTGATCCCATGACTTTAAGGGGTCGTCCGTCTGGACCATGAAGTCGGCGTTGGGGCTCGGAGAGCTTGTGGCACTTTGCGAAGACCTTTTGAAAGATGGCAGCTGGTAACACCGTTTCATCTGCTCCAGTGTCTATTCGGAAAACAACAGGAGTTTTGTCGACGAATATCTCGATGTCCCATTTTGCTGTTTGAGGAGAAGCTGCAGCTCCTACGAATCCTTGTTCGTGTACGAGGGAGTTCACGGTAGTTGAAGATTTGCAGACTGTTGCAAAATGTCCCTTTTTCTTACACCTGTTGCAGCCTGCGTTCTTCGCCGGACACACGCTCCTCGGGTGAGCTTCTCGACCACACCAACGGCAAGGTTTGCCTTTTGGTTTGGGTGTCGCGGTCTTCTTAGTAGGAGTTCGAACATTTGAACGTTCAGTTCCTCGCTGAGCAGGTCCTGATGCTGTCCCATTTTTGGCTGCTATACGGTCAACGTTGGCATCCTTTTCTTTTGTCGGTCGGAGTTCCACTTGTTGCTTCTTAATCACTTCCGATTGTCGCGCAGCAGCGATGGCCTTCTGCAGGTCCAGATCAGGATCCAGTTGAAGTTTTTCCGAAGTCCTGCTGTCCCGAAGACCAACAATCAGCCTGTCGCGGATCAATTCTTCCGTCAGTGGTCCATAGTTGCACGTAGTGGCTAATCCATGGAGAGCAGTGACGTACTCCTCGACGGTTTCCGTCTCCAGTTGCGATCTTGTGTTGAACATGGCTCTCTCATACACCACGTTTCGACGAGGAATGAAGTAACGTTCGAAGTTCTCCATCACCTTGTCGAAGTCTTGAGCCTCGGTGTCGGACAGCTTGAAGGTCTGTAAGACGTCTTCCGCTTGTGGTCCCATGATGTAAATGAGAGCGTCGACTTGGTGTGATGATGGTTGAGATGCCAGTCCTGATGCACTGTGGAAACGCTTGAATCTCTTCTTCCACGCCGGCCATTCGTTAGGTGTAGTAAAACTGAAGGCTTCGGGTGGCGAGATGCGAAAAGTTGCCGTTACCGTTTGTTCGGTAGCACCGTTGTCGGCAGAAGTTGAGGGCTTGTCCATTGTTCCTTCGTTTGTAGTCGATCCTGCGCTTTACTAATTATTAGTAGACTCGCGGAGCGATCCCACTTCTGACACCATGTTTCGTTTTACGTTCTTTGGCGAAGCGAACACACAGACAACCTTTCGTGCCGGAGTCAGGCTGAAGACTGACGTCTCGTTTATTAAATATAAAACGAAATAAAAGAAAGGCGCCTCTGGTACGGGGCGCTCAGGTTACGCGCGAAGCGGGGAACGGATGTTTATATCTCGGGCTGCCGCGCGAACGGTTGTTCTCGCTCGGTCGCTTTGGACTTTGGAGCTCGCTGGCGTCGGTGGTGGTGGTCGGCGACTCCATAACAGAGTGCCGAAATAGGGTTACTGCTTGAGACGAGTTTCTTGGTATGTTGAAACAATTGTGAGGTATATCGGCGACAATACAATTTTGACGAGAATAATCCCTAGAGGGGAGACAAAGAAAAAAACATATCTCCAAACCCAGCTAGGTGACTGGTGAGCAACCGAAAAAATCCGCCTGATCTTGGTATCGACGAGAAACTAATGTATTTCTAGTGGAGCGCTCTTCCAGCTGAGCTAACCAGGAGTTACACATCAGTAAAGCAGACAGGTTTTATCGGCTGCCACCTGTCTAACACCAACAAGAGGATTGGCCTGCGTTTTACGGTTATGTTGATACTGCACTTAATCCAAAGCTGCAACTGAGCTGGACAATAATGTCTTTGTCCGCTAGCTTGAACCTCTGTATTATTGAATTATAACAATAAAGCTTTAGCCGCAGCTTCCCCAAACGCAACGTTAAATATTTTATTTTGAACTACAATCACGTTTGTAACTCGTGTGTACGTAAGTTTGGCAACGCGGTGTTTACAATTGCTCAATCTCGCCACCGTGTATTGTGTTTTTGTTTTCTCTAAACTTAGCGTACCGTTTCGTGCTTTCATTTCACCCTGTACAAATTCAAATACTCTCATATATTATAAGCAGGCAAAAATACTCTTATGCTAAAAACAATTACACAAAATAGAGGGTGACGGGAGTGATTTCATTACAGATGCCACATATTGACCGACAAAACAAATTCAATCGTTCGGCCTATTCCCATCACATCATACTAGATATTTTCTGCGTCAAATAAATGCTATTATAAATGAAAACACACTTTTATTCCCTCTGTGACCATTGAGTATGAATATCGCATCTACTTCAAATAAAACAAATGTTTTTAGCTTTAATATACTCGAATATTCATCTAGACGTCCTTTCATGACGACGGGGTTTTTCTTGATGCCTTACGTGCGGATTGCAGCATTCAGATGACCTTTTTATTTGTTTTATATCTGAACGTGTTCAATGTTCAAAGTCGGCATGGAGCAACATGGCTGAATATAACGATGAGTTGGTTTATAGCAATAAATGGAAACTCAAATGTCTGATGACATGTCAAATAAATCCTTTGTTCTGCACGGCTGTTTTTCGTAATTGCCACGCAACGTATTTGTATTGTAGTTATAACTGAGGTATGTTGGCTTATGACACTTTTCGACCATACATATCACATATTCACCACGCAAAACAACTAGGTATTAACACGCAATATTTAAAACGTTCTAGTTCAGAGCGGTTGTGGTCGATGCTGAAGTTGTAGCCTATATCCGCTCTTAATTTGTAGAAATAATCGTTGCCGAAAAGAGGCTAGTTTAAAATTATGGTTGGATCCAGACTGCAATCGAAAAACTAAAAAAAACTCAGTATAGGTGAGAAAAAAAAAAATGGGCAGGCTACGTCTCAAAATCAGCTACACCTTACAAAAATATTTTATGCAGTCTATTGAAATCCTATTCAGATTTTAACGACACTTACACTTTCTATCAAGTCACGTCGTATTGAAAATTTTCAATAAACATTCTATCAACGTTTTTATCTGAAGTCCTATAAAGTACAGACGATAAAAGCCTATCAAATTTCTGTCACCACGTCTCAATAGACTTTCTGTCAACATATGTTTATAGAATTACTATAGAACAAAACTAATAGTATAATATTATGCAGTGCGGAGAAGCGACATAACACCCAGTTGGACCCTCCTTGTGGAGGATACTTTTTTCGACTGTCACAAAGAATTATCGCCTCTTCTAATGCTTTTAGTTGGAGATGCAGTTCATCAACCCTCATAAACCACCATTCGTACAAAAGTTACGTCCGGGAAAAGCAACATACCTGTAATATTTCAACTTTGTGGGATGATCCTCGTTCAACTGATTACCTTTCAATTATATGGTATTTATCACGCTGGAGCGTTCAACACTACTGGAGTACTTGAGTTAGGAAGTTTGCGTGCGTTCTGCATTTGTGATGTCTGCGTAAATGAACACGGCAAGTGTTTTCATGAATGTCTCGTGACAAACCAAAGATTAATGTTCAGAATGTAACTTTTTCGCAAAAAACTGTTTTATTACAGATAGAAACGTTAAACTCTCTATCTGTTTTGTATAAAATATTTATTCAATCTCTTTTTAGTCTGTATGCTACAAGGTCCCAAAGGAAGTCCAGAAAAATCGGCTAAACAGCTAGAGACAGTAGATAGAAAAGTGGATTCATTTTCTTTAGAATATCTATAGGCTCCATATTCTCTATAAAAATAGTGTAGAAAGTGGATAAATATTATTGTAAGGGACAAGCTAGTTTATTTAGTTTCATAACGATTCATTACGTAAAAAAGGAACAGCAATTATAACGCTTCATATTTGAGTTCTCTGTCAACACAGTTCCAACATTTATGCAGTTGTATGTTGATACAACGCGCGTTTTTCTTACTCAAAATGTATTCATGTCATTCGCTTATTGCCTTCTGCTGACTCCGTATTCCAATCCGTGGTTTATTGATACGAAAGTAAGTGTAAATATTGTGTGCGCTGCACCAGCTCTTACCCCTGTAGATATACCCATGGAAATCTCTTTCCCGAAATTTGTTGCACAAACCGCACCGAAGCTTGCTTCTCTTTCGCTTGGCTGTCCGAAAATAATATGCACTCTCCGTGCGAGTTTTATACAGGGTGTCGAACCGAACCCGAACCCGAACCGAAAACCGGATCAAAACCGTTATTTTTGACCAAACCGGAACAAACCGAAACCGAAATCGTACACTTCATACTGAACCCACAACCGGAACGAAACCATAATTTGATGTGGCGGTTACCGGTTCAACGAAAACGGTTCAGGGCCAATTATGTGAATAATTGGTCTAAATGGGAAAAGTTGCGAGCGCATATTTTTCTTATGTTGCCAAGACTAATCCTACATACTGTGAGATATTTTTACATTTCGTTTTTATTGCATACGTAATAAAAAATACATCATCGTCTGGAGAGCTTTAACCTTACTTTGTTTCTTGGATTGACCCTGGCGGCGCGGTAGCGGCGGTGGCGATTTCCAAGCACCAGCTTGGCCGCTTGGCTACGAAATGTCCAAGTGTCGGAGCGGATTGCGCCACTGTAGGCACGGAGGCCTACGCGTCCGCGAGATGTTTGACCTCAAGATGGACCGTAGTTGCAGCCGATGAGCCATTTAGCCAATCGAGCACCGAGAGCGCACCACGTGACCTTCCGCTTGAGTGCAGCGACACCCTGAAGGAAGGGGGACAAGTACCGCGCTGCTTCGGCAGTATAGTTTGTAGTGTCGCCTGTGGTCCATTTCAATAAAAAAACAATATTTTCTTCAGCGTGCTCAAAAAGTTACTTTAAAAAAAAGAACATGGATTGTCCGAGTTAACGTAACTCGGCGATAATTCGCCGACGCGCCGCGCCCTGGAAGGAGGCAAGCGGGAGGAGGAGAGTGGGGGAGAAGAAAATCTGTCTGTTAATTTTTTTGTAGGTTTGTCAGCTAGCAAGGCCAGCATGTCGCCTGTTCAACCATTTTCTCATTTTTGTTTGTTTCATCGTCTTCAACTGAGCATTCGAGAAACGTCGTTCGCTGTGGTGGCATTACCGGAATTTTGTTCGGTGGCTGACAGGTACAAATGACCCGGTCTGAGGCCCTCAGACCGGGTCATTTACATAGAGCGTTGTGTGCTATAAAACGTCAAAGTGACTAAACAGCATCGCCACGAGATATTAAGAACAGTGTTTTTTCCGCCGGAACCCGAAGCGCTGTCAAGATGTAGTCACATTTCATTATACGTGAGTGTTCACGTGCCCGGTCATTGACACATCGGCCAGTCTGGCCGATTCGATAAACTACCCCAACTGCGCACTCGACGTCCCTGTTTCTGTGTTTCACGGCTCATTTGTTTGCTCTCGTTCCCCGTCAGCCACTCTGGGGCATATATCTGTGACATCTTACTGGTTGCCGAAAACAGGTAGCCTGTATAAAAAAAACACGTGTGTGTAGAGCAAAACAAACCAAAACATATGGAGGGCAAGCAATCTAGCTAGAGACCTTTTTACTGTTTATGAAATCACAGCCCAGCCTGTGTTCTTCACAGCCCAGCACGTGCGTGTTTGTCGCTTCGGAAAGCGAGCAAAGCCCGAACACTAAAGATGGCACCGGCCACAAGCTCTTTTCTGCGCCCTCTTCTGGCAGAGTTTGAAATACTGCACAGCTGCGTGTGCAAAAGACACCGTAAAAATGGAAAGCCGATCGCTTACATATATAGTTCACTTAATAACAGTAATATACGAGTAATAGCCTGGCCACATTAATGGTGCCTTTTGCGCACGTCACTGTGCAGAGTTTTCATATCTGCCTGAAGAGGGAGTAGTTTTGGGATGGGCCTGTTGCAAGTATCTCGTGATCAGAAAAGGCTGCAGGGAGTGCTCGGTCAATATTCAAAGGTCGAGTTAGGAACCGGTTCGAACCGGTTCGCGCTTATTAAAACCGGTAACCGGAGAGATATTATGTGCGCTACCCTAAACCGGAACCGAACCGGAACAAAATACAATGCTACTGAACCCGAACCCGAACCGAACCGAAATAATGACCGGTTCGACACCCTG
>JAZHYW010010986.1:0-57287 GCA_037355805.1 Ixodes ricinus | reverse complement strand
AAGAGAACATGGCGAGCATTCGATATGCGCAGGTGACTGCCAACTGGAAATTCAGGTTTTTTGACAGGTCCGGGATTAGGGAACACCCGAAGAAAACATTCGTACTGGTTCTGTTCGTTGACGTCGATGAGTCGCGCATCCAGCGTTTTGTGATAGCTGGCATTGTGGGATTTCCCGAGCTTAGGAAGAATCTCGATTAATCGTCTCATTCTTGTATACATAAAAAAATGAAAGGCGTTTTCAACACCCTGTAACGCCGAATCAGGCACAGCTGTTGAAGAGGAGGAGGAAGGGTACTGAGGGGGCGGGGTATGCCCTCCTCCCCCTTCTCATCCTCCTGCTACTCCTCCTCTTCTCCTCCCTCTCTTCCTCCCTCACCCTCCCCCTCGCCCTCGTCCTCCTTCCCCTCCTCCTCCCCGCACGTTGCATCATGGGAAATGTCCCATAATGCACCGCGCGGTTACGCCGACGGCGATGGCGACGCCAACGGCGACGGCGACGCCGCTCAAGCAGGAAACGGGCGTTTAAGAGCTGCGCCCTAAAAATTATAAATTCGACTCATTATGCTTCGTTGTACACGTTCCACTATCGAAGTCCTTTTCATCGAATACACAGAACTGTAGCTTAATACCATTTTCAGCGAGAAACAACCTCAATAAGTCTCCGTAAAATTCACGACCTTGGTCGGTGCAAAAAAAACAACCTTATTTTTCGTCATTTTACGAAATACAATTTTAAGCGCTCTCACAACCCCTTGTCCCGTTTTTCGAGGAATTGGGACTGCAGAAAGAAATCGCGAAAACGTGTCGATCCCAAACAAAATATACGCTTTCACATCGTTATACTTGGCAATTTTCTGAATTTCCACGAGGTCCGATTGATACATATATCTGAGATCCCTGGACAATGTTTGGCTGTATAATCGAGGAGGCTTAGTTTTCCTAAACAAGGTGTACGCCTCGCAGCCTCTAAAAACCTCTCCGTTTTTAATCCGTCCTGTGTACCGCGCTAGTTTGTTGACTCAACCGAAAGATGCAGGATGACTGGCTCTGTAGTAGACGGCATTGATCCTCTTTTTGGATGACGGCACCATATCTTCTTCTTTGAACTTGGGCGGTATGAGCAAGCTCGAAACGGTGACAGGTTCAGGTGGCAATTGATAACGGCGGAAATGGCACCACTCATCCAGTGAGGTTGTCTGTTCTAGAGCTCGTAACCGTATTAGGTCGATGATGTTGGATTATTCGACTTTTTTTCCGTGAACCACCAACTTTCCATCTGTGGTGTACGGAAACACGCAGTAAAGGGTCTTTACGAGGGCCTCGAACTTCGTTCTTGGTCGGGGATGAAAAGCAGAGAAACATTTCGCTTCGTCGAAGTAATTTTTTATGTCGTCTAAACTTTCTTCCGTGCATTTTCGGCAAGACGTTTGGAAAGCCGGACAGCAGCAGCACCAACATGGAAGGCCGGCAGCGGTGGTGGCGGCGGTGACGATCGAGTCCTCTGCTGCGGTAAACTCCACGAATACGCTTCGGTGAAGTGGGCGAAGATGATATGCGCCGAATACTCTATCGTGCTTTGGCCATCCTTCTTTTAGAACGGCCATTATTAACTATGCTAATTGGCATATTTTGCTTGACCAATAGCTTCGTGACACGATCTAAACGGGTGGGAACTGGCAAACGCTTGGCTCGCGAAATTAAATACTGAATCAAATCCACAATATTCGAGTCCTACAGGGGCTTGTCCTTTATTATACTTTCTAAGGTGTGTGGATCCCAGCAAATTTAGAAACGATCAACCTTTTTCTCTGAACGCTTTACTCAGATAACTGGTCACGGTAGTGACGTCGTGGTCATCCCTCTCGTCTTTTGTCTGCGATAACTGTTCTTTCGTGAGGGGAGACGGCATGAGGTCTTGATCGCCGCCGTTGTCGTCTTTGGAATGAAGCTTGTTATTGCCCAAAACGTAGGGACGCAAAAGGTTTTGGAGTGTCTAAACGATTTTTTTCCTTTTAATGTCATCTGGTTCCTTCTATTCCTTTAAGATGTTGGGAATATGCTCTTTATAAGGTACGAAGTGGTGTTTTTTGAGACTTTGATAGCCTTGGCGCTTGCTCTTCCACACAGCGCTGAAATGAGAGCTAGCAGAGCCGGAATAACTAAAGGCGGGATACCTTCCTTGAGTATCAACGTTTTTCTTATGTTCTTGTGAGTCTTCTTTTGGTTGCCCGGTGTTCTTATGACGGGGGCAATTTTTTTTAACTTTCTTTTTGATAGCTGACGTAAGGTGAATGTTTCCCGCGCAAAAGGTTTAAACAAATTTGGCGAATGATTTTAAGCTGTTCTTTTTCTGTCCTGAAGAAATACGTTTTTTGTTTGCTTCGATGATTTTACTTTGGACGAAATGTGAAAGAACCGCACGTGCTTACTTATCCGACTCATGGAGACGTGTCGCAGACCACCTCTGGTCCCTTTTCAAGCAAAAGTTTTGTTTTCACACGAAAATTATAGGGACACGTTTGCGATAGGTTGATCACGGTATAACTGAACGGCGTTTTAGAAGCGTCGGAATATATACAGAGAAGAACGTCTTCTCGTTTCCACCCAAAGAGCTGTCATGATAGCCCCTGGTGTTGTTCGGCTATTCTGACCGACCGGAATATCATTAGAGCCGTGGAGTTTAAGCTGATTGTTCGAAAATAGGAATCCTAAAGAAACATAGTTTGAGTGATGAACATGACGGATGCGTTGTAATGGTGAGCAGCTCTTATGAAAAACTCGCAGAAAGCATTCAGATTGTTTGATTTGTCAAAAAGCCGTCGAAAATGATCAGCATGTTTGCTCGGGCTTCTAAGTTCTGAGGGATCTCCTGGATAAAAAAAAAAAACGTCCGGATGATCTTTGAAAAAGGGTTGCTCGTTAACATAAACGTAATACACAAGGTCCACCTTTTTATCAAACATTTCTTTTCTACAGTGTAGTGATTCGCGAATATAGGTTATTTTTCCCGAATTCGAAGAACCAATCATTGTAATAGCTGTCAAGATTTGAAATTAAAATTTGTCCAGATCGACCGTCATGGCGACGCCAAACTTCCGAATACAAATGATAATAGCCTATCGCAGGCTCTTTTCTATACACATTTTATTTTTGTAGAAAGGGATCTGCTCCGCGTGTCGGTCGTTTTCCGCTTGCCTCACACCTGCTCGCCAAACTATTTTACGAGCAATCGAGAGCTGGTCAGCATATTGCGAGATGAAATTTGATTTTCGCGTTTTTGACAAAATCTTGTCGACATCGCCGCCTCCAACTTTTTTATGTGTATTTGTTTTGTCGGAACGGGATATAGCTTCACTCATATATTGTGCAAATGCGGACGTGTGTCTCATCGGCGTTGTGAAAGCATACGCTCATTCAGATTTCTGAAGGTGACCCACTGGTAACCACATGTGAGTCTTTGCCGACACGTTAGGACATGTCTAGACAAGCACAGTTACGTCGAATTGCGTAAGCCGGTCGCTATAATATCGGTGGTCATCTTCTCTCTCTTCGAATGCATCTATCATCGGCGAACGGTGAGAAAAGTTTAAAAGGAAAACACTTCGAAAAATTGTATTATTATTGCCTTTACTTCTACAGAAACCCCTTAATAAAGCCCTTTTACCCACCCGTCCGACTCCAAGCGATGGAAAACGTCATGGAGAAACTGAATCAACTCAGACCACCAGCTTCACAAAGCTTCGTCAACATGAGCACAATCCCTAGCGACATTGAACTGCCAGTCGTGGGGATAGCACGCCTCAAGACAACCAACGGACCATCCATCTTTGTATCTCTACAACTTAAAGAAGTTGCGAAGGCATTTTCTACCAAAGAGCTTTGCAGACCGGACGAACAAGGACTTAGAAACAATTAGCAAATGACGAAAACTCAATATGCTAAAAAAAAAAAAAATTGGGCCATCCCGATAATTGTTTTTTTAAACAAGATTAGTGAAGGAGAAAAAAGAGTACTTCCATCGTAAACCGGGAGACACGACAAAATAAAGCACGGACAAATACAACAACAAGTCCTCCAAAGTGAGACTTGTTGTTTTTGTCCGTTGCGCAAGCCCGCGTAACTCGGCTTTACGGTGGACGATCAACACTCAGCTCGCCTGCGCTTTTATTCTCTTCTCGAAAAAATAGTAACCCGCCACGTTTGTGAAGTGCGTGAAAGACAGCCTTACCCCGATTCCGAGGGCACTGCAAGTTCACCCCGCGCAGGTCCACAATTGTCTCTTCCCATCATGCAAACCCTTTTGCGTAGCTCTCTGCGCTTTTGTAGCGTTGTCTATTTGCGCCATCCGCCACTCTAAAGGACATTTTGCTTTTTTCTTAACATGTAAATTTAACCGCAGTTACCCTTTAATAGATAAAAAGGGATGTTATTTCGATACTTCTGCTCCATGCAAGCTGTCACTTCATTAGAAACAGGTTGCAATTTTGAATATAATGAGATATATATTTAAAACATTAACATATACAAAAAGTATTTCCGTATTAGACAGGGTGTTTGATTTCAATTCGAACATGTTTCTATTTTTTTCTTTTTTGAAAAATGGGCATGAGAATTAGGTGAGTGCCGTTTTCACCAAATATTTATCCGGCTCGGCGGATATTACATGGGAGGATATTAATCACACTATGTGGGCTTATTAACTAAAATTCGGTAATTGACTTTTTAATTATTGGCTTTGGGGCCATGTTGTATATATTGAAAAAAGTATTCACTGCAATTCCTATTAAAAACCTGCCGAAATGAATGAACTTGCCAAAATTCGATGTTTTTCTAGTATGTTCATTGTTCAATGTTGATATTTTTTACCAGATCAAAAATTGCGCGCAAAGGCACGCCGTAAGCCCTGCCTACAATGACGCTTTAAAGAGTGACGTAATTGGTTCAATCATGTCGTCACCTTGTCGGCTGCGTGTCCTTGGTGAGTACGCAAATGACACTAGTGATACATAATGGTATAAAACAGCGCAAGATACAAAAAGGAAAGACAAACCAGAGTGGAGGCAATGTGACGGAAACGAACGTCAGCCTTATTGTGTCACTGTGGGCAAAGGTTGCGCCGGCGCATTTTGAGCGCGCAATTTTTAAATCGCACTAAAATTGTGAAATTTTACTATATAATATCTTAAAACCATTTAATTTTCGTTTTTCTTTTAAAGCATTGGTGTAGCCTCTAAAAAACAAAAGAAAAACAAAAGAAACTCTGTTTACCCATAATATAAGATTTCAGCCGAAGCTGCGAGCACGACTAGCCCGCGCTCGTGGCTTTGGGACAAGGCATTTCCAGCGCGAGCGCTCGTTCTGCGGAAGAACGTTTCAAAGCAGTGACCTCGAGATCTCGTCCTTGTGGCATTGGCTGCAGTCCCAGTTTAAGGATGAATAGAGTATAATTGTAATTGGCCGTCAATACTGCAATTGCAACACAACCCCTCAAATCAATAACTAGAAAGTTAATCCACAAATGCTTGTTAATAGGTCAATTTTCCAATATTCTACATTCACACGTTCGTTGGAATCGCAACCACGAAGCAGGTCCGCTTGTTTTCATCATAAACTGCTCGTGAAATTGTATTGAATCTTTAAAGGGACACTGACAATGTATCTATGCTCGACATAGTTTTTATTTGTACATTACATATGAGACCCCAACTACCCAGAAAACAGTTCCAAGCTCGAAATTCGTTTTATTTCCGACCGAAAACAGCGGATTCAAAACTGGCCGGTTTGATTTGCGCTCACTCTCTCCTCCGTGGCCACGTGCCGTTTTCTATAGTTTAGACGCAACCACCAAATGCAATCAAAGCCGTAGGTCATCGAAGATATACACACAATATTAAAAATAGAAAAGAAATATGATACCCATTTTTTGTGAATTCTAAAAAGCTGCAAATGCGTTGATTGGGGGGGGGGAAGTATCACAGCCACGTGACTTCCGCCCCCTCTCTCCTCTTCTATATTTCTTCCTCCTGCCCAGTTTAGTTTCTCTTTCCGTTTCGAGCAGTTACGTTTTTTGACTTTATTAAACATATACGTGATGGTGTAGCAAAATATTGAGTGGGCAGTCTTCTGACACCATATTGAATCACCTGGCAAAAAAGTAACAAATAAATTTTGGGGGTGTCAGTGTCCCTTTAAGCAACAGTGTTCGCAACCGCTTTGCGAATCGACTGTTGCCAGTGTAAATGTGGCGTTACGGTTATTCTTTCATCTGATGTCCGCCGAGCCTGGTACATACAGGGTGAAGACGGCACTTCTCTAACTTGCACCCCTTTAAAAAATACTTTCGAATTAAAAGCAAACATCCTGTAACGGAAGATACCGTATAGTTTTCTTTAAAATTATCAAGAATCACAATGGTCTGAACTTACCATTTGAATTGCAGTAATATATCATGTACGGGGTTCAAAGAACATTGAAACCAATGCAGTTATTTGATGCGATATACGTTCCACGTGTATCATATCAATTCAATATTCAGTCCACATTAATAGGCAGGACGTGTATTATTTATGTTCTTTTTCTTTTTATGATAATAGAAAGAAAACAAAACAACTTAAAGCGTTCGTGTACTTTGACTTATATAAGAGATAAATAAATATCCTTGAGTGATTACATGCGTCCTGTTCGATAACAATTACGGAGGATTGCTTCTTTTAGTTTTTTTGTTTCCAATATTTTTGTTTATTCTTTTTTTTTGTTCATTGTCCTTGTTCTCTTCTTGTTTGGTTCAACTTATTCCTTTTTATCGTTTTTATAGATCTTAGTTTTCGTGTGTTTTTTTTTTTCTTTTCGCAATACCGTAAATAGTCTGTGTTGGACGAAATAAATTCGCGGAAGACGGAACGTCTGTCCTCGGGGTATGAGGAAACGCTAAAAGGGGAGATATATCATCAGTAGGATATTTACAATCTTCTAGGGAAAGCCTTTCCCCAACAAAAATGATATGCCAGAAGAATAAATGTGTATTTCAGACGCCAAATATTATAACAAATTCAAAATAAGTCGAAAAAGCACATATAAATAAACCGTCCGCGAATCACTTCTTCGTTCAATATTTCCGTTGAATAAACAATGCATCAGACGATCCGTATTTTTTCGTCGTCGAGCTCTTCGTAAGTCATCGAGCAATATCGGACAAGCTCGCTATAAACAATATTGAAACAGACGCAAAACAACGTCCCTATTTTTTCTTCTTTTTTTTGCGACACAGTTGACAACATACATCAAGGCATTATATCACTTTAACGTGATCTCTACGATTTATAGGTTTAGACGTTTGAGATAGTCTTAATTATTCTGTATTGCAAAGTGTTTCCGGAACTTCGAATACGTGCGGACTTTCAAAGAAGCTCCATTATTTCTCAGTGTGCAGTGCAAAGAGAAATATTATTTTGAGCCTCTTCTGATTAGCAGACAAAAGGTAAGTATTGTTTGACATGGTCAATAAATATAACAACATGTATTATAGCAGACGTTTCGCTGTGTTGCATAATCCCGTCTTTAATTTGCATATCAAATTTTTTAATTTTTTTTAGTTTAAATTTATCTTTTATAAAAATATTTCCACCAGAATTACAATTCTTTAACTCACAATAATCCATCAAGTTTAAGCGGATGCAGATCCAAGTTTTAATAAGTACTCACGCACCATGTCCGGATCTCCGTTCAAAAATGTATTACACAACAAGATGCAAGGGGGATGTCCTCGTTGTTTGCATATTCCTGACTCGCTATGTAAACGGAGGGCCGCTGTTAGTGTCCACTAGAAGCTCAGAACTACTCAGAAGTTCATTAGTGTAGAAATGCAGTGGCACGTTGTTCTATATAGTCCATCATTTTATTACCTTTTTGTTACGGTGTTGATACTTAGCTTATAACAAGACTTGTCCCCGTTACTCAAAAAAGTGATTGAAGAGAATTACAATTACTTGGCCCAAAAAGTAATAAATTACAGTTACATATTACCGTAAAATTTAACCTCAGCTGTCTGGTGGCAACAGTTTTCTTATCGAGGTTTTTGCAATAAAGGGATATAATCTGGTAGCGCACTTGTTTTGATCGATTCCTCGGGCATAGGTAGTGGCATCGACTTTATGCGTCGGCATTGACCATAAATATGCTTAGCTTGTAGTCGAGCTGGTACTGATAGCCTACTAGTAGCAGGGCCCAACGGTGTATGCGTGCAACCGCCATGGCGGGGGTGTGTCGGCCTGGCTTCAGTAGTTCGGGTAGCGGCTGGTGATCGGTGACCAATGTGAAGTCTCTGCTAAAGAGATAATTACGGAATTTCGTCACACTGTAAACAAGTGCGAGAGCTTCGCGTTCAAGCTGGAAGTAGTTCTTTTCCGCCACGGATAATGTTCGGGAAAGGACTCCGATAGGACTCTCCTCCCTGCCTACGTGGTGGGACAGTCCGGCACCAATTTTGTATGGTGACGCATCACACTCAAGACGCAGATACTTTCGGAGGGTCAAAATGTGTCAGTGCTTTTCCTGTACGTCAGCGTTTCCCTCGCCCAGCAAAACGCCTGGTCCTGTTCTGCACTCCAAACCTAACGGGAACCTTTCTCCAGTAGTTAGTACAACCGAAACACACAAGATTACATCCGTGGTAGAAATCTGCTGTAGAAAGTCAACATGCCCCGATAACTGAGCACTGATCACTCACGTTCTTCGGGCAAGTGGCACGAGCGATAGATATTTTTTCATGGGATGCAGTCCAACCGCGTCAATCTGATGGCCAAGGTAGGTGAGCGGTGATTGTCGGAATCGGCACTTGTCTGACGTAGCTTTACCCGTGTTCCAGAGATGGCAAATCACTTTCAAAAAGTAATTAAATTGCATGACTAATTACTTTTCTGAAAGCTCCAAAAATCTAAATAAACTACATTACAAATCACCACAGACTAAATGTAATGACATCACATTACAATTACTTTCAGAAGTATTGAAATGACTTCTGAAATTACTTTGACATTACTTTTGAATACCTGAGGCAGTAATTCGTGCTCATTATTTACCGTATACACCTACACAGTGTTTACAAAACAAGCCG
The DNA here is from genome assembly GCA_037355805.1 of Ixodes ricinus. Taxonomy (NCBI): domain Eukaryota; kingdom Metazoa; phylum Arthropoda; class Arachnida; order Ixodida; family Ixodidae; genus Ixodes; species Ixodes ricinus. The sequence continues at coordinate 48,173 of JAZHYW010010986.1, read as the reverse complement.
TCGTTTGCCCACCCAGCGCGTGTGCAGGAACCAAACCCGGAAGAAGCGAGGCGCTGCGCATGCGCAGTGCCGACAGCAACGCCACCGCAGTGATGTCACGTTAAAGAGCTGGGTTGGTCTATATGTCCCGAAACTCAGATCTTGTTTACACCGCAGCAACCTCATGTGCACTCGAAGTGAAGCATATTGAACAGTGGTTTTGCTGGCGCACACGGCATAAGTGTTAAACGCAATGAATAGCTTCTTTAGATATGACTCAGAAAGCGACTCATCGGTTTCGCTCAACGTTACTGAAACTCTCAGTTAGGAAACTCACCTTCGGAAACCGAGGACCGCTGGCGTCCACCGAGACCGAGCTAAATACCATAACAGCGCCACCCTTTAGCGACGAGTTGAAACATGAATGTTGCTCTACATAGTTACTGCCAGATGGCCCTGCGGATAAGCACCGCACCACCCTTGCCCGACTCGACGTGCAGTCGTGCAATTCCCAAGCGGACGCTGCGAGAGAAATTGCGGCGTTGCGATCGCCATTAGCTCGGTTCTCGAGTACGGATCGGAGCCACTTTTTAAAGCAGGCTCTATGGCAGTTTCCCAACTGAGGGGTTCTAGTAACGTTGGTTTCGCTGTTCATTCAACGGTGAAGGTTCTTACTAAAAGGGGGATACGTTTCCGTCTTCCTGATATAGAAGTTGTAGTCCGGAGTCAGTTTTTTAAGCCGGGCAATGGCAGCTCGTTCTTAGTCGTCACGTGATACGTTTTCCCTTCCGCCTCGGACACAATCTAATTCTATTCTCCCCAAAGCCTATACTCGATCATTCCTTTCAAGGTGCATTTTTCCAAACACCCGAAGAGCCCAAGTTTTTGTGCATTGTCACACAAAGGGCCTGGATAATTCCTACGCAACACGACGTCGCCAGCTGAGAATGGCGCGAGCTTCCTAAATTGTAACAAACGGGAAAGGGGGGGGCGATATCTGGCTGCAGGTTTATTCCCGGATAAACTTCCCAATCGAAAGCAGCGAGGCATACCGCGAGGCGGCGCCTGTTTCGCTCGAGGACGCACAAAACGTTCTGGGGGCTTTGACAAGGCATTTGAATTAACTATTTATTCCGGTCGTTCGCTGTTCACAATGGTCGAAGCTTACGGTCTGACCTGGCTTTACAAAAGTACAAGGCTGGGGATCTGTTTGTCCTGTCCTCTCAGGTTTTAAATTATGTTTAACTCACTGGTGATGTGCCCGTCGGCCTACGAGCCGTTCATCCCTAAGCTGATGCACTGTCAGCTCAGGGATCAACGGTGTACATTGTTGGAGAGAGTCACACGTCTATCGTCCGCCACGTAACCACGCTCTCCGTTCAAACCACGCGCAGAGAAAGGGACGGGACAGCTGATTAAAGGAAGGTGTTCGATTGGTTCTGGTTAGCTTGCAGCTCCCACCGCACTGTCAGCGTGGGATAAACGAAGTATAGTATGGTCCCTGATGACGCGACGCCGTGAATCTGTCGTCGCCTGGAGTTCGTAAGCCGCTGCCTTCCAGCGATGTCTAGACGAAAGCTTCTCTCCTTCGCCTTTCCAGCCTTCGCTTTGTGCGTCTGTCCAGCTCCTCGCACAAGGCTTCGCGCTCAGGTGTTGCCGTCTTTTATTTCCACCGGTATAGCACTTTCACAACATATCCCCATGCGAAATAATTTTCTCTTCTTTTTTTTAAAGCTTGCAAACGAACTTTCTAATTTAGGACAAAAAGTAATTTCAAAAGTAATGAAGTAATTGCCTATAAAATTACTGCCTCGAAAGTAATTTATTACATTACTAAACTACTAGCCTCGAGAAGTAATTCGATACATTACTCATTACTCCAAAAAAGTACATTTGAGATAATTACTGTAATTCCATTACAGTAATGTCATTACTGCCATCTCTGCCGCAAGGTAGATACCTAGGAGCTCAAGAAGCTGTCGAGGTTTATCCCAGCTGCATTTTGAAAGCGTGGAACGCCTTGCTTTTCGATTGTTGAGAAGAGTGTCATTAATAACTCACAAGCATGAATAATCAACCAGCTCAGCTCCAGGCAATCAAAACATATTCTTTATTCCCGCCCGCCATCTCGACATGTACGGGGGCGGAGCTTCGTCGGTAAGGTAACCAGCCACTTCTCCCGCGTTCGTACCTTTCTTCAGATGTGCAGAAAGCCAAAATGATTCCATTTCCGAAACAACCCTTACAAAAAATTGTTACGCTTTTCTGTTGAAAAGCTGTTGAAAAAAGTCAATGGAGGATATATAATGTCAACAGCTTTTCTGTTTACTTTCTTTTGAATATTGGCCCACTTTTCTAATGAAAGTCAACAGACTTCCCATGATGCTTTTCTGTTGAAAAGCTGTTGAAAAAAGTCATGAGAGGATATAAAATGTCAATAGCTTTTTCAACTGACTTTCTCTAGCTTTTTTGTTGACTTTCTTTTGAATATTGGCCCACTTTGTAATAAGAAAGTCAACAGACTTTCTGTCGCCTCCAAGATTCTTTTTCTGCTGCTTTTCAATTGAAATGCTACAGCTTTTCAACTGAAAAGCTACAGAAGATTAAAAGAAAAAAAAAATCGTTACAGCTTAGCTATTTATTCAACAAAGTTTTGGAAGCTTACTATGGCTTTCCACTGTCCTCCAAAATGGCTGCAGCAAAATTCCGTGCAAAAAAAAAAAGAAACGCGATTTTCTTTTTTTTAGATTTTGGTGTAGTAAATGGCGTCCCTGTGGTGTTTGAAGGCACTACTACTACCATATATGCCGCGAGGACGCAGCTAGACCAAGTACGGCAGACGCAGCCCGTGAGCATGAAACCGGTTATACAGCGCATTGTCTTCCACGAGCCTTATGTAAGGCCAGGGCTTTGATTCCTGGCCGCGCCTACATCACTTTTGTTGAACGCTGTGCATGTGATTGCTCTAGTAATATTCTGGAGCGAGCCAGGTCCTTGTTAATTCGAGCGTTAGACATGTTCTATGCGCGAATCGCTTCACGCCGATTGCGTCGAGAAGCCGCACGACGTGCACGAAAAGGTGGCTCCGACGTGGCGAGCGGAGTCAGTTGTCGCCTCAGCGTTCGATCCTGCTGCTTCGCTCGCTTTCGACGCCCGCGACGCTCTGTTATTATCTTCTGTTTCATTTCATTTTTGGGCACAAGTTCGCCCCCAACTAAAACGCGTTTCAGTTTCCTCAGTTATTCCTTTGTTTTGTCACTCCACTATTCGTGACGCCGAGTCACTTGTCGCCGAGAAGTACACATTAGAAACGAACCACGAACACAAACACCATGGAAGCGCTGAGACACCTGAAACACAGTCCCATTGACTGCTCCTGAGCAGTCTTATATAGCCTACATATTGAAGGAATTCATTTGGTCGGTGACCACCTCAACACTTATTAAGGTTCCAAGTATTTGATCTTCTCCTCGCGAGTCCGTCAAAGGGAAAACAGTATTTTGAAGGTCGTGGACGATATCTCTTACTAGAAAGCATTGGTACATCTAATAATAATTCGGGACAGTTGCTAAAACAACAGCCACAAATACGGCTCCTAGAAGAAATATTATCGCTTCTCTGCATAGCACCACTCAGGACGAAGCGAGTCAAGACAGTTTCTCCACTTTCAAATAGTGATTTTGCTTTTTTTTACTAGTTGACTATTTCATATGGTCATTCAAGTCACTATAGTCACTTACAAAGTCAGAACGGCAGGACATGCTTTTCGAACGCCTGGCCTCCAGCCCACGCCCCATGCCTTCCGTCGTGCTTTGACTGCACGCGCGCGCTCGACGTGCCCGAACGCCGAAGCGTTTTCAAGGGTAGTAGGCTCGGGTTGGAAGCGGGACAACTGAAGCTGCTTCTCGTTCTCACCTTGTCAGAGACTATTGAAAAACTTAGCCGCTTTTGACATCTAGTTGAGGTGTACAATGTTAAAAAAAAATCAACAGAAAGTCTGTAGCTTTTCTATTGACACTGGCTATAGAGAGTCAACTGAAAATTTTCAACACGAAGTAAACAGAACGTCTGCAGTCATTCTGATGACACTGTCAACAGAAAGTCAGCAGAAAGAAATCAACATAAAGTCAATAGAAAGTCAACAGCTTTTCTTTTGACTCAGGTTGAAGAAAACCATCAGAAAAGTTTCAACACAAAGTCAACAAACTTTCTGTTGACCATGTCAACTGAAAGTCAGCAGAAAAAAATCAACATTCAGTCAATAGAAAGTCAACAGCTTTTCTTTTGACTCAGGCTGACGAAAATCATCAGAAAAGTTTCAACAGAAAGTCAACAAACTTTCTGTTGACCATGTCAACAGAAAGTCAACAGAAAAAAATCAACATGAAGTCAATAGAAAGTCAACAGCTTTTCTTTTGACTCAGGTTGACGAAACTCATCAGAAAAGTTTCAACACAAAGTCAACAAACTTTCTGTTGACCATGTCAACAGAAAGTCAAAGTCAAAAGAAAGTAATCACAGTCAACAGGAAGTCAACACGTTTTCAATAAAAAGTCAAAAATCATTTTTATAGGGGAACGGGGCCTCGGAGTTTTTACTTTTCGCTTAACGTCTTACCATCAGAGAGAGACAGTGTACGTGTGTGTATGTGTCTGTGCGTGTGTATGTGTGCAGGTAAATGCGCTCGCACTCGCGCGCGCGCGCGTGTGTTTGTGTGTGTGTGCGTGCGTGCGTGTGTGTGTGTGGGCGTGCGTGCGTGCGTGCGCGCGTGCGTGCGTGCGCGTGCCCGTGTGTGCGTGTGTGCGTGTGTGCGTGTGTGCTTGTGTGTTTGTGTGTTTGTGTGTTTGTGTGTTTTTGTGTGTTTTTGTGTTTTTTGTGTTTGTGTGTTTGTGTGTTTGTGTGTTTGTGTGCGTGTGCGTGTGCGTGTGCGTGTGCGTGTGCGTGTGCGCGTGCGCGTGCGTGTGTGTGTGTGTGTGTGTGTGTGTGTGTGTGTGTGTGTGTGTGTGTGTGTGTGTGTGTGTGTGTGTGTGTGTGTGTGTGTGTGTGTGTTGCACCCGTTGTCAGCAATAAGGTCGCAAACTTGTCACTGAGGTAAAGAACTGGGACATTCAGATAAGTGAGCAGTCTTTGTTGAAGCAGTGTTCGAACTGGACTGGCAGAACGTTATTATATTTTAGATGATCCTAAGGACTAATGTTTCCCGGGCGACACTATCGCTACGGAAACCGCCAATATGGTGAAAACTTTATGATTGATCAGAAGTATAACTAGATGGCGCGTTTATTTTTGCAGGTGGTCTCTAAACCCGACTTTTTGCCAACAGTAACTATTATTTGGCGTATCGAATAATCTGAAAACTTGGAACACTAAGAATTTGAAAATCAAATCAAATTATTCGAACAGTCCTCATTCTATTCGAATTCAAAACTCGAATATTCGGACACCGCTATTTTAAGTCCTTTCAGGTGGATCGATTTTTGCCCCTGAAGTAAGAACTTTGCCCGTGAAGCACCCCTCTTCACCCTTAGATCACGTTCACACGTTTTATTGAATCCAGAGGCTGTGAAATAACACTTGGACACGACATCAGCCCTTTTGATATAACTTCAAACATTTAGGAACATACCTACTAGACAATTATTTTTATTTATTTTGTTTATTTTATTTATTTTAACATACTGCCAATTGTGAGGCCGAAGCAGGTTGCTAGGCATTTTAAAAGTACAAGATAACTCACTCGTAGAATACACGAGCATCCGCCCATTCTACAATAGGCGCCCACCCATCCATTTCGTAACGTTCGGAAAATACACTGATGACATATCTTTGAATATTGTTAGCCCAAGAAGTGATGATTATATGAGAAGAGGTGAGATGATTATATCATAGGTTTCAGCGGGAGCTTGTTTCGGGATTTTATGGTAAGTATTAAAAATGCTATCAAGAGAATCACTCCAGTTTTTGCGATTCACAGCATGTCATCGATAGATTTAGCACAAAAAAAAAAAGGTTCTAAAAGTATCCTTGCTACAGCGATCAGGTGACGAGAGTCTTAATTAAATGTGCCCTTGTCAAGCCAGATACTGTACGCAAAAACTGAAAACTGTATGCAATATCTCTACACATTTTTTTAGTTGTTATCGAATGCTTCTTAATTTTCACTGACGTACACCCTCTCCCCAAAAACAATTTAAAATGCTTTTGCTAACGCAAAATAAAAAAAAATAAAAAACGCGCATCACCGAATACTTATTTTCCGCCCAAATGTAGCTCTAGGGGTCCGAACCATGTGCCACAATTTCGAGATCTAACCGTTATTTTATTCAAAAGTTATAAACTAAATGGCGGCCGATGGACCTCTCTAATATATGGAACTTAATGGCGCAAGTTACCGAAAGCGGGCGAAAACAAGCCCCATTTTATCATAGAAATCTTCAGAAAATCACCCACAACTTTTACTGAGATAACGGTTAGCTGCGAAACTTTGGCATCTGGTTTAGACATCTAGCGTTACATCTGGAAGAGAAATGAACTTCGGCGTCGCGTAGTTCATTTTCTGCGTTGAAACAAACAAAAAATATATTTTTAGGGGTGGAAACGTTGTTGTTCAATCACCCAGTTAAAAATCCATACTCAGCACTTTTCATGTTAAGCCTATTAAATATACGTTACACTTATGAATAAAACACAAAAATGGAATAATCACATCAGGTATATATGACTGTAAATGTTGCAACTCAGTGACTTTGTGCTGAACAGTCGAGTGCGCGGATGCACTACGAGATCGGAACAACAAGCCTGGTTTGTGGCAGCCGCATGACAACGTTTATTGTTTTCGAGCCCCCAAGCTGTGGCCAGTCACCAACAGTCCTGCGTTCCCTCCTGAACGTCATCATTAGGAAATCCACGCAGCGCCAAACGGCTCGAGTCAGCATCGCCCCAAGCGCGTCGTGCAGTTTGACAACGTGCGCGAGCGACGTTAACAAGCAATCACGCCAAAAACAAACGTATCTGTCGCTTCGCGGTGTCACTCGATCAGCGTCAACGTGTTTGCCGCTTGGTGAGAGTCGGGGATCCACGAACGTCAACGTCAAGCGCACGCCTCGTCTTCTCGGTGGTTTCGGTATAGCCTCACACACATGTGCCGACATAACGAAAAGGGTTGTTCCATTTATAACAAGAAGGAACATTACATTCGTATCAACAAGCAACATTGGTTGGTTCCAGCAAATGATGACGCTGCGACCGTAAAGGCGCAACCCTCACTTATTTTTCGTCACAGTCAACGATGGACCGTAAACGCTGACTAAAACTCTATGTGTATTTGGTTAAGTACGGCAGGTGGTCTCCGCAGCCTAATCGGTTCGGAATCGTTGTTGAGAACGCTATTTTTAACTGTAAAAAGATACTCGTACTGGCATAGGTCAGTGCGATTTTGCCTAAACTTCCACTTGAATTTTTCTTCCTGAAAAGGTAATTTAAAATGAGTTGTTCAAAACTGTACAGGGTGCTTTTTACGGGCACGATGAAGTTAATCATGACGTTTCTTTAGTGTTTTAAGTTCTTATTTCATCACGTTTAAATATTAAGTAAATGTACTTTTAGTCGGGCATATAAGACGTGGTGAGACCTCTCTACATCTCTTTTAATCGAACGTGTAACTTAATTTTTGTATTTTTATATATTAAATAACTTTTAAGAGAATAAACAGGGGAACTTGATACAAAAATACACAGATGGGCAATAGTTAAAGAAAACAAAATGCCGCGAAGTCGTTTTGACGCACCATATTTTCTATGCAGCTTGTTCGAACCAGGCTACTGTGATTTCTCAAACACAGGAGACCTGATATCCACACTGTTATTTGTTGGCAATTGCTAATGTATCACGCTAAAACTACAAAATTAAAACGACCTTTAAGTATTTGCGGTTTATTGGTAGAGTTAAACTTTTACGGAAAAGGGTAGTACGCCTAGAAAAAGGCTTAGCTTTCGGCTTACTTTCGCCGCAGCGTTTTTTTTTTACCAAATTAGAACATAAACTGTGCGATGTTCAAACTAAGACTGAAAAAAGTCTCATCGTGGCACATATCTCACAGATAATACCGGCAAATAAATTGTTCGGCAATATAAGGACCATCCAGCGGATCCTGATCCCCACAAATAAAATGCTGCGGGCCTGGCTTCGCGTTCTGTTTTGGTGGTTTTACTTCCTATTCTGGCGAAGTCCAAACCGTTAGGTATTTTCGGCCTTTGATAAAAATGCCGAACAAATCACGCACTACACCAAGTTGTAAAAGCATTAACAGAAAAAGAAAAAGTTATCCAAAATGGTTGTTTTAAGGTTCAGAGCGAATCCATTCTGGGAGCATTAAATTGTTTTGTGTCGAGCGCTTTAGGCGATATCTATCAAACCTCCTATTACTTTCTGCGAACGGAAACGAGACCATAAAGATAGAAAATGGAAGAGAAGCAATTTGAAGAATTGGCGATCATAGATGGCTTCTTTACACTTTCTTTTTATATTTCTCAAATTGTCCGTTTCTTCGTTTCTAGCAGTGTTTTTCGGGGCATTTTTTCTTATAAATCTTGCGGTCCATGTCCCGCGGAACCTACGAGGGTAGCTACTCCAAATTAAAAAAACAAAAACAAAAAAACATAAATTTTTGAAGCATTTATCTTTGGGCATTTCCCACACGAGGAATGCCCAAAGGAAAGAAAATAAAAAGTTTGATTGCTGGAATATATTGAAACGCAGAAGTATATACCAACGCCTCGCATACCGTTGGGTGATGTAGCTTCTTGCAACAAATCTATATTTTGGAAAGTCAAAACTACGGGAGGTACATGGAACGTTTAAGCTAGGATCCTAGATTTGTCTCACAAAATATAAAAAATACTAGCATACACCTATGAATAGTTACAATTATTTGCCGAAAGTACATCATATTTTATGGAAACACATTGCCCTAAAAGACTGAATTTCTAGAGATAATGTGTATAAAATGTTATCTTTTCGTCCTCCAACTACATCAAGCAGTTGATACGAACAGTAATTTTGTGCAAATAAAAAAATGGTGTTGTGTTATGTCTTAGAATGTCGCATTTAAGGAAGAACGCAAACAAAAACACGTAACCCTGACGTTTACGACTGGTGACACATCAATACTCATACTCGGCGTTTCATTAGTTTATTAGTCAAAAATATTGTACATATAAGGGAAGCGTCATGGCGAAGTCTACTCGAAGAAACAAGTTTATCTGCGTTAAAACGGTAAAATTTAATTATGTTTAAATTACGGACATGAAACAAAGTTTAAGCTTTGGGTTTCGACGCTTTCACTAATGTTCACCCAAGTGAATTCTGGTGGGAGAAAAGTAGAGGGATTTGTTGAGGTTTGCTGAGATTTAAACTAAATTACTTGAATATATAATATTGCCACGCGCATCTGCGAGTAAGCGCGCCCATAACCGAATAAAAAACGAAAAACAAAACGCCCGTGGCCGCATGGTTATCGTGCTTGGGTCCTACGCAAAGGTCGAGGTTCGATGCCAAGCCGCGGATGCACGATTTTGTTGTTTCTCGAAGTGTCTTGTTCTGGTAAATTCTGGAACCCTGTTGCTTGTTCGAGGTCCGAATGTTCTACGCGCTGAATCTTCTACACTGATTGTTTACGAAGCTCACACGTGTTGGCGAGACTGACTCCGAGCCGGAGTCAGTCTCGCCCCAGCGCTCCATCCTGCTGTCTCTCCGACATCGACGTCTGGGACACTAGTCTTTTTCTGTTTTGTTTTGGGCACAGGTTCGCCCCAGTAAACGTTTAGTTTCTCCAGTTATTCGCCGCCTCATCATTTGTCCTTTGTGACAATATCTGTATATATATATATATATATATCCGTATTTGGCTGATAATAGCCGCACTTTTCATGAAGAAGGTTTGTGAATCTGCCTTTCGTCGGAGCACGGAGATAGCGAATTACCCCCTATACAGAAAAATGGCGGCAATTTACGGGACAGAACTAACGTTTACGATAATGAACGAAAAGCATTTCAGACAAATATACAGCGCAGAGTTTCGACTTGGTTTTGGTGATTTTGCTTAAAGTCAAAAGCCTGTGTTCTCTGTTTGCCTACAATGTCCCTCTTTCGTTATCGTAATTTCGAAACCAACACGCTAAACCATCTACAGAGATAACGTCTTCCCGCTAAGGTCTTATTTTTATAGAGAATCATGTTCTCGACTTCATTATTCGCTGAGTATTTTGTATACAGAACGTTCGGATTGGCTATATGTGTGCTCAGCAGAAAAGTACTCGTATGCGTCTTATTGATAAGAAGGGCGACTGTAACTCAAGCAAATACGGTAAATATCAGAAAATAAAAAAAGCTTTAATCCTCCCGATTTTGACAATTAATTTGTTGCGTCTTTTAAATGTGACCCTTTAATTTTGAAATTTTATGTACGACAACGTTACCTAACTTTATTTTCTTACAATATATTCTTAAGTAAGCTTTAAAATATTTGCTTATCTGGTCAGGTAAATCCCTTGGAGGAAGATTTACTCAATAAGGGTGAAACATTTTATAACACTTTAGTATGCATGTCTTCTGTTTTAACCTAGTAAGGCTAACTCATTCTCAGTTTATAAGATTACTAATTTTTTGAAATGGATGCTACTGTTTATATAATCAAATGGTTTCTTATTTATGAGCTTCCCTGTTCATATATATTGTCTATTTTTTCTTGCACGTAAGTCTACACAAATATAAAGGGCTGACTCTGTTCTTTAAATCTTAGCCAAAAATGTATTGTATTTTGTTTTACTTTTGGGTTGTTTCGTTTGTTAAAGTATCAATATCGCAGTTTAAATCTGTATAGTTGGCTTTAGTTTTGCTGCGTTTACGAATTTGCACTACTAATAAACGTGAGGTCCGGTAAAATTGAGTGCACTACCTCTTCAGACTGTATATTTTTGTTGCAATCCTAATGCATTGGAATGAGACTCCTGTAAACTGATAATGCCTGTCAAATGAAATCGCAGGTGTCCAGTTATCACCACAAACCTGTATTTGCTTTCTTATACAAGACAAAAAACGTGACCGACGTGAACGACGTGATTTCGTGCGTTTATGCATTCTTGGTGCTGATATGGGCATTTGGCTTTGTAGCTATGTGTACAGCTTAAGCAATTAGAGCATTTTTATTCTTGCCCCGTTCTCTGCCGCGTTTTAGGCAGACTCGTAAAAGAAGGTGCCGGGGCTGCCATTTCTCAAGACCACAAGCAACACCTGGGACAATGAAAAGGGATTGAAGCTCATATTGAGGAAAGACTATGTCTCAAATTCTACCTCCTGCTACTCAAGATTATGCAGTCGGCATCTTTTTGCGATATTACATTAAGTGCATGCCTGCCCAGACAGGCCTTTCTTAATGTCCGTTTGAGGGAATTCTCAGCATTCTGCTGAGGCTTCACTGAAAGTCCAGATTGGTTCTGGCCTCCATGTTGTCAGAGCTGGACCAGCCCATTTACCCTTCCATGGCCTGGTTTGATGCTGCTTGACTGACTTACCTGTTAAACTTTCTCTCGCGCTTCTCGAGGTAGCGACGGGCGCCAGACGATAGGCACAGTACGTAATTACAAAACGTGAGCCCCGGCACAGCTGACGTATCCATGCATGGCATTAAATAAATATTTGTTTCACAACTCAACTTTCAAACTGCTCAGGGGACTTCGTAGCATCTGTAATCCCAGAGGACCCTGGTACATTGCAATGACTCTCTACCTTCTACTCTTCCTCTGGTCTTAGGCCGAAGCAATAGACACTTTCAGAGTTAAGAGTTTTCGAAATTCTTAAAATTTACAAGCTCGTTCACCTGGCCTCTAATTTCTGTTGGGCCACACCTACCGTCCATTACATTTATTAACTTTTGAAAACTGCAGATGTTGCTGCTCACCTACTATAAATAATGCACTCTGAAAATATTGGAATAACGTACGCTGCGGTAGTAGCAGTGCGCAGCGGACCAACATCGCCTTCATTGTATGGAGAGGTGGAGTCCCTGGCGGTGACAGGCGGAATTGCACCCAAAAATGGGAAATCTAGAAATTGGGCTGGCATCGCCAGTATAAGGAGGATATTCATTGGGGTGGTTATATTTACAAAAGTTAAGTTTCAAGACTACGGCTATTTCAGCAGGAAATATATGAATGTTAAATTTCAAACGTCTAATTAAACCTTCTAGAATCTAGTGTATGTGTCGTTTTTCCCAAAGTCTTGGTTTTTTTATCACGCTTAAATTATCCCTAAATGCATTTTGATCGACTGCTTGTTCAGTAGTGTTCCCTGCAATTACTGGCAGATAGGCCAAAATAAAATTACGATGTTAAGAAACCAAATCTCGGGAAAGACTATACCTGCGCTAAGAGACCGCCCGTGCCGTTTCACATACTGAATTCTACTGCGCAAGTTACGAGTTTCAGCAAAGGTGATTTTAATTTCGAGTCCTCTTAATTTGCTATTAGCTTGCACAATAGTTAAATATAAATGCAAATATTTAAATGTTCATCTTTTCTAGTATATATGTTTTGACATCTAATTGTAGATATAAAACCAAACGAGATACATCTACCGAGCATCGTCACTCGGGATATCTCTGCAATATTGAAAGAGGAATATAATATCTATACAAATTCTACTAGTGATTACAAAAGTAGTGGACCAGCGCGTGTCGAAAATGAGTGCAGCTTGCTTACTTCCTATTTTGATATACAAGATATACACGCGTCAAAGGTTTTAACCCGTAGAACTGCAGCTGCACAAAGATAATAAATTGTTGCGTGTATGTTTATACAGCCGGAAGTTAGTCTGCCTCAGTGGGCGTCTGGTGTCTCAGCTGTAGATGAGCAATTTAGCCAGTGCGGTACAACCGCTAACCTGGGGTCTTTAACGTGCACCACGCAGTAGTGATACACGACCGCACGCCGGTACGATGCTCATCCAGATCGAAACGGGCAGGGGCGGGGATTGAGCCCAGCATCCCTGGGTTCTGCAGCGCGAGCTTTCGCTCCACGCGCTCCGAGCTGGTGTGCGCTAGCCCACTGGGCCACTGATTCCCCCCTGCACAAATATGTGCTGCAAAAATGGCAAGAAAACTATTCCCCAAGATAACTGAATTCCTTGCACAAATCACATTTGTTAATCATTTCGAAACAGACACGAAGTTTTTACTAACCATTTGATACATATTTTGGACACTATAATGCATATACGTATAAATGTTTAGTAAACTTTGTCCGCAGGATTTGTCAGACCCTGAGATGGGTAAGGTGTTAAAGGGACACTCAAGTGGTTTTTGAGTTCGTGTTTTGATGATGACAGCTGAATTTAGACGCCCTAAGTATCCCTAAAAACCAAAAAGTATAGTCATACGGTGATTATTTCTTTAATAAAAATGTAATTGAAGGCCGCCAAACCTCGGATCCACCCGAAAACGAAACCACTCTCATTGGTCCTCGCACGCTTATCAAAAGGATCTCGGGCCAATGGCGTTGGACGACGTTCCGTCGCGCAGTGATCCCGAGGTAGCCGCATCGGCCGAACCTCTTTGTCATTCGAGCTTCGATCATGGCGGAGTTCTCTACGCTCGAGGACCTGACGCCGTTAGAGGTTGAAATTCTTCGGCGGACAGCCGACCTGGGGATGATTTCCTATGACGCCACTCCGACGTGCGATGTGGACGATAGCAGCGCTTCGGAGTCATGTTCGGGTTCCGAGGACGACGAAACGCAGACCTTTTCGGGCGTTCTTCGATTTGCGGTTTGGGCAAGTCCTAACCAAACCAACGTTTGACATCGCAACGTTACCTCTGGTACGTGATGTCAAGCGATGTCGCCACGTTGACTTTCGCCTCGGGAGGACGGAGGGAAGGCTGGTTCAGACATGTGCAACGAGCGCGTATTTACGACTGCGTCCGTTGCAACCGGAGCGACTGGAACGACCGCTCAGCGCCGCGCGTACACACACCTGCAACCACTACAAGCGCAGCGGGTCGTCATCTGTTTCAGCGGCCCCTCTTAAATGGGACGCACTGCTACTCAATGCCGTAACAGAATATAGACAGACAGTTTTCTATAGCCAAAAGCTTTATTATTATTTTTTCTTGATAGGCTTGCAGGCTACAGTGGATGAAAAAAAGAAAATAAAAAGATGCAGTACGCCGTCTTGGACGATCACGACTCTAATACACGACATTACCATAGTACAAATATCGCCACACGCCTTTTCTACGATTATAAAAGACAATGTAATCTTAGCAGCGATATAGCAACGTAGAAATATGATTTCGTGATGAGATAGACGTTGCGAGCGTTCAGGATTGCTAACACTAATCACTTTTCTCCGGTGATGAAAACGCGTGAAACTTCGCATCCTTTATACGGTACGCGCCAGTAATACCTTGAACTTGAGCACACGCATGAAATGCGCCAAATAAGAAATCCGGGCGATGTTCGAAGACACAAATGCTTAGAAAGCACCACTGTAGTCGACGTAAACGAACACGACGGCACGGGCGTTTCTGCTGTCTTGAGAGTGCCGCCACGACATCGCCGCACGAGTGGGTGGATCTTCCCTTCTAGTACGTGCTGGGTTATCATAGCGACACACGACGAAAATTCACAGTCAAGGATAGCGCTTTTACGCGGAACGATGAGCTTCCACCACGCCGACCACGCCAACGATCACCACCGACGCCATGTTCGCAGAGAAGAAGCCGGCCGACGACCGGCATGCAACGCGCGCCACCAGTTCTCCTCGACCTGTGATTGGTCTGCCGCTGCGGTTGTTTCCAACGCAGCGGGGAAAGAAAGGCCGCCAAAATTTTCAAACATACGATAATTTCATTGGTCCTCGCAAGTACAGAAAAGAGTCCGCACGTATTTTATTCCTGCGTGATTAATAGGCGGTTCTGCCTTCTAAAACTGAAGATACTCATTCACTGATACTTCCTTAACGCCATCGCACCAAAAAGTAGCTTCCCCAAAAACCGCTTGAGTCCCCCTTTAAGGAATCATGAAACTATTTTGTAATGTTCTGTTGTTTAAAAGAACCTAGAGCAAGAATCAATTTTTTTTAGTTTCTTCACTTTAAAAAAACAAGGACAAAATGAAAACCAAAGAACACTTACTTCCTGAGCTTAGCCGCAAAATGAAAAATCATATGCTGCTCGCCTAGCATTTCACCGGAACCGAAAATTCTTCCAGTTGTGCGAGGGTCAGCAGGACTAGGGGTCTGTGTTCCTTGCTTTGTTGAGCGACATCAACAGCCTCCATTGCTCTTGCTGACGTGATCGGCATTCTACAACCTGTCAGACACTTACTGTAACGTTTTTAGTTGGATTAATTCAACTTTATCGACGGAAATAGGAGTAATTTTAGGCTGCCAACCTTCACGGCGTTAGTTTAAGCGACGACTCCGAGCTTCGAACGCGGGTTTTAACAAACTAAAACCTACATCCTGAAAGTGACATTCCGCTCGTATCCGATACGTAGGTTGGATTCGGCTGACACGCTTGGTCACTGCGAATGCATCACATTGAAATGATAGAGAGCTTTCGAAAGAAAGAAGCTTCGAAACAAAGAGCTTTTATTTCCAAATCTTCATACCGAAACGTACGTTCTTGGTTTTTCCTCCCCTTGTTTTATTAGTACTCTTTAGAGATACGAAATATTTTAGTTATCATAATTTGAGAACAAACTCCTTTCATGGTCCATTCAATAACCGGTACTCTATTGTGTACTAATCACTGTTTCGAATAATGACCGTGCGAATCCTCCTCCTCGAAACGTTAGCTCTTTAATGAACATGCCTATGCAACAAATTACATACGGCGTGCAAAATTGTCTGCTCCGTCCGCACTTGGTGCGTTTATTTAGCCGCCAGATGATCAACGTGGTGTTGATTTCTTCCGCCTTCAACCCATGACAGCGTGAGCTCGGCTGCCACATCATCGCGCGTTCCCGTGCACGTTCCTTAGGTTGCCCTATGATTGGCGTGCCCTTCCTTGTGTGGTGCGCCCAAAACGCATTTTTGAGTCACTCCAGAGCGTGAACGTATGCGCGGCCATCTAATGTATCGCGAAAGAGAAGCTTCCTTGCGTGCCAAGACCTCGTGTCTCAGCCCGGTAGACGACGATGGAATCCCGCGGAAGGCGATTGCTGGAAGGGTCCGTGAAGTTCGCACGGAAACTAGACTGGGACCCATTGTTTAGCGCTACAATTCGTAAATTGTATCGCTTGATTGCGTGTATTTATTTTGCAACTTTTCCGCGGACCCAAGGTGCTGTGATGCAAGCCATCCACCATATAAACATATTGGAGACTAAGGTGAACAACGGGAGTACCTGCTGAATTTGTGAGATTGCGCTCGGAACCTCCCACACTGAAAGACTGTTGGTCTGTCCTAGCGGCTAATGCTAAGAGAAATACCGGAGACGTCGGCCCGCTTGTCGTCGCGTTTCTTGAAAGCGGCGACCGTGTTGTTCTGGTGGACTGTAATGGCTAGTTCACACTTGCGAAATACGCACTCGCCGCCGACTGGACTTGCTCGCCGAAAAAAGATCGGGCCGTTCACATTTGTTGCCGCTAGAGCACTATATAGCTCCTACGGAGCAGAGTAGCGCAATCCTTTGATACGCGTGTTTCGCCAACAACATGGTCGACAGAGCAGCTCGGCGCGAGTCACGTGGTACTCAGGGTTCCAGGAGGCGGCCCGCCCTATGGGAGAATACATGGAGACTCCGCGCTACCCAAATATGCTCCCGCAATCTTTTCTTGCAGCGCAGACACTTTACGGCTACGATGTAAAATAGGTAACAGCCGCAGTGCTGAGCGAATCCACGACATCCTCTTCGCAACACGAGCATGCAGTAAATAAACAACGTGTGTGCAGTGAGCACCGCAGTACGTACCGCTTGTTCCCAATTCGGTTTCAATTAGCTTCCATAGCTCGTCCTTATAATCATTGTCTTTTTATCAAGCATGCGTCTTGTCATAAAGTACGACGTGGTTTTTCACCGCTTCTATTAGTAGCTCCGCTGACACTGGTATAGCCACAAGCACAAACAGCACAGACATAGTGGTCGCCATTTGCAATACCGTCTGCTCGGACAGGATCTGACGTCAGCAAGCGCCACTTCCCCCGTGCGTTCTCATTGGCTTGCGGCGAGCGAAAACTTTCTTCCGGCGTTGAAAATTGGTCTTAGAGCGATCTTGCTTTCCGCCGGAAAATCTGCCTGCTTTCGTCGCCGGGCGTCAGATTTCCCGCGGATCCGGCCGCCGGTTCACAAGTGTGAACGAGGCATAAAACTCGCACGGAGAGTGCATATTATTTTCGGACAGCCAAGCGAAAGAGAAGCAAGCTTCGGTGCGGTTTGTGCAACAAATTTCGGGAAAGAGATTTCCATGGGTATATCTACAGGGGTAAGAGCGCCGGTGCAGCGCACACAAAATTTACACTTACTTTCGTATCAATAAACCACGGATTGGAATACGGAGTCAGCAGAAGGCAATAAGCGAATGACATGAATACATTTTAAGTAAGAAAAACGCGCGTTGTATCAACATACAACTGCATAAATGTTGGAACTGTGTTGACAGAGAACTCAAATATGAAGCGTTATTATTGCTGTTCCTTTTTTACGTAATGAATCTTTATGAAACTAAATAAACTAGCTTGTCCCTTACAATAATATTTATCCACTTTCTACACTATTTTTATAGAGAATATGGAGCCTATACATATTCTAAAGAAAATGAATCCACTTTTCTATCCACTGTCTCTAGCTGTTTGGCCGATTTTTTCTGGACTTCCTTTGGGACCTTGTGCATACAGACTAAAAAGAGATTGAATAAATATTTTATACAAAACAGATAGAGATTTTAACGTTTCTATCTGTAATAAAACAGTTTGTTGCGAAAAAGTTACATTCTGAACATTAATCTTTGGTTTGTCACGAGACATTCATGAAAACACTTGCCGTGTTCATTTACGCAGACATCACAAATGCACAACGCACGCAAACTTCACAACTCAAGTACTTCAGTAGTGTTGAACGCTCCAACGTGATAAATACCATATAATTGAAAGGTAATCACTTGAACGAGGACCATCCCACAAGGTTGAAATATTACAGGTATGTTGCTTTTTCCCGCACGTAATTTTGTACGAATGGTGGTTTATGAGGGTTGATGAACTGCATCTCCAACTAAAAGCATTAGAAGAGGCGATAATTCTTTGTGACAGTCGAAAAAAGTATCCTCCACAAGGAGGGTTCAACTGGGTGTTATGTTGCTTCTCCGCACTGCATAATATTATACTATCAGTTTTATTCTATAGTAATTCTATAAACATATGTTGACAGAAAGTCTATTGAGACGTGGTGACAGAAATTCGATAGGCTTTTATCGTCTGTACTTTATAGACTTCCGGTAAAAACGTTGATAGAATGTTTATTGAAAATTTTCAATACGACGTGACTTGATAGAAAGTGTAAGTGTCGTTAAAATGTGAATAGGATTTCAATAGACTGCATAAAATATTTTTGTAAGGTGTAGCAGATTTTGAGACGTACCCTGCCCATTTTTGTTTTTCACTTATACTGAGTTTTTTTTTTTCGTTTTTCGACCACAGTCTGGATATAAACATCATGTTAAACTAGCCTATTTTCAGCAACGATTATTTCTACAAATATAGAGCGGACATAAGCTACAACTTCAGCATCGACCACTACCGCTCTGAACTAGAACGTTTTAAATATAGCGTGTTAATACCTAGTTGTTTTGCGTGGTGAATATGTGATATGTATGGTCGGAAAGTGTCATAAGCCAACATACCTCAGTTATAACTACAATACAAATATGTTGCGTGGCAATTACGCAAAACAGCCGTGCAGAACAAAGGATTTATTTGACATGTCATTAGACATTTGAGTTTCCATTTACTGCTATACGCCAACTCATTGTTATATTCAGCCATGTTGCTTCATGCCAACTTTGAACATTGAACACGTTTAGATATAAAACAGATAAAAATGTCATCTGAATACTGCAATCCGCAGGTAAGGCATCAAGAAAAACCCCGTCGTCATGAAATAACGTCTAGATGAACATTCGAGTATATTAAAGAAAAGAACATTCGTTTTATTTGAAGTAGATGCGATATTTATACTCAATGGTCAGAGGGAATAAAAGTGTGTTTTCATTTATAATAGCATTTATCTGACGCAGAAAATATCTAGTACGATGTGAGCGCAATGGGACGAACGATTGAATTTGGTTTGTCGCTCAATGTGTGGCATCTGTAATGAAATCATTCCTGTCACCCTCCATTTTGTGTAATTGTTTTTAGCTTAAGAGTACTTTTGTCTGCTTATAATATATGAGAGCATTTGAATTTGTACAAGGAAAAATGAAAGCACGAAGCGCTACACTAAGTTTAAAGAAAACAAAAACACAAAACACGGCAGCGAGATTGAGCAATTGTAAACAACGCGTTGTCAAACTTACGTACACAAGAGTTACAAACGTGATTTTAGTTCAAAATAAAATATTTGACGTTGCGTTAGGGAAGCTGCGGCTAAAGTTTCATTGTTATAATTCAATAATACAAAGGTTCAAGCTAGCTGGACAAAGACATTCTTGTCCAGCTCACTTGCACCTTTGGATTAAGCGCATATTCATCAAAACCGTTAAATGCAGGCCAATTCCCCTGGTTGGTGTAAGACTGGTGGTAGCTGATAAAACCTGTTTGCTTTACTGATGTGTAACTCCTGGGTAGCTCAGCTGGAAGAGCGCTCCACTAGAAATGCATAGATTTCTCGTTCGATACCAAGGTCAGGCGGATTTTATCGGTTGCTCACCAGTCACCTAGCTGGGCTTGGAGATATGTTTTTTTCCTTTGTCTCCCCTGTACCCTTCTCTAGGGATTATTCTCGTCAAAATTTTATTGTCGCCGATGTACCTCAAGATTGTTTCAACATACCAAGAAAGTCGTCTCAAATAGTAACCCTATTTCGGCACTCTCCACGTTTCAAAATGTATCCCTTTACTGCCTTCACTAAAAAAGTGACGAGCGGCATGGAACACGGTCATTTTTTGGTACATAAAACTTGTTATCAACAACTTACACGGCGTTTGATGGTGGGACATGAATACAATTTAGAATTTACGAACTGCGGAAAGGGAATAAAACGGCATTGCATTCCTTCCATTTTTAATAAATTACCCGATAATTTATTAGTATATCATCCATGCTAACGGCAAAGAAAGCTTTTAAGAAGTGGTGTCTATAATGGAAAACCTGATTTCCTTGTTTAGTGTGTTTTTTTCTGAGTCATTTCTGTGTTATGCGATGTTGATGTTCAGTTATTTTTTATTGCGGTATGTTTTACGTACGGTCGTACAGTGTTTGGTATCTGTTAGTACTTCAGCGTTCAGCGATTTTGTTTAATTTGTATGTGGAGAGTAGTTTCTTTTACATGGCGCAAACAATGCTGTGCTTTAGAATTCTGTTTAATTACTTATTTATAGTGCTACTTGTAATACTGTATTATATTCCTTTTATTTGTAATTGTTTTGGTATGCCTGGTCCCACGGACAAGCAATATTATTTGCTTTTGTGGGCCAGGTACTGTGTTGTTGGTTTTTTTTTCAGAAGAATAAAAACATTATTTTTATTATTATTACAATGAAAGCTCGCTCTAGCATAGACTGAGTTGGAGTAAATTAATCGCCCCATACTTTGTCTTCTAGATCACTTGCTTCACGAGCAACGTTTTCAATATCTGATGTTACACTAAAACACGGGGTTCTTTAAATGGTAAAAAATGACAGGGCTCAGACGAGCGCTAAGCTATTTTAAATAAAGAAACGCCGGCGAAAATGATTATGCTCTTCGCCTTTGTTGTGCTTGCCTGTAAGCTCCAAAACATTGTTCCGAGGCACTTTGCATGTTATAAGCACCGGGTAAAAAGACAAACAAACAAACGCGGTCGGTTGATAAACTTATTTGCTGCTAAAATAACAAATATTGTTTATCGAATAGTCCTTGCACCGTAGAAACTCAGGAAATGAAGAGACTCGCTCTCACGGCATGCGCAGAAAGAGCACTAAAGCTAATTTCCGTGAAGTTTTCGCTGGCATCCGACATGTTCTGTTGTTGCCTTTCTTCTTGGTTTGTTTTTAGCGCTTTAGATTGCTCATTCTGGTTTAGTGCATCTCTCAGGCTAAACAAGAGTACACATTAGGCTGGGAAAATAAACCTACCAAAAAAGAATAAAGCACTCTTTGTTTTAATAGCTGATGCGTACAAGGAAAGAAAAATTAGCACACCTAGTAAAGAGAGTGACGTTTTTCTTCTTTTTTTTAAACCACTAAATGCGATTATTGAACGATGTGAACCAGTAGTCATAAACGGACAATGTTTTTGAAAACTAAGACATGCAGCAACTGTTGCTAGGCATGCCGCGAGCATTTTTGCCACATGATATTCGTCAAATAGGTCGTGACGTCAACGTTTTTATTTCCGAACAACACCTCCGGGATGACAGAGCCGTCATACAAACTTTTCGGCACCAACAATAAAAAATAAACTATAACACAGTTTACACACAAGTGCTGAGCAGTGAAAAAACTCGTGTTTATTCATACACTGAGGATGCGATTCCCTCTTGAATGCTGATATAGTACTCCTGTCTGACCTTTACCCCCGGTCGCCTTCTCTAGATGATGTTCAGAAGTTCCTTACTACGGCCTGATACTTAGTGGCGACGAGACGTTCCGGCGGCTCCCCCTTGTGGTTCCTAGCTGTGACGTAATAACCAAGATTATCGATTGCGATCGATAATTTTGATGGCGTGTGTAAAATGCGCGGAGGAAGGTTGTAGTCATTGCATCCTTAAACTAACACCGTCAAAGTTGAGAGTCTGATATTATAGTTATTTATAATAATGAAAGTGGAATTTATCACACTCAAGACGTCATAGAGGCCACTCGTGGAGGGCCAACCACAGCTAAAGTGACAGGGTTTTGGGAAAGTATAGTCAGTGTCTTCTCTGCGTGCAAGCCGCACACAGACATATACTAATATACACACCCCTAAAACGGCGCAAGGCGATTGGCTGCGCGGTCTCGTTGCCATGGTAATCGCCATTTTGGTCTCTTCAAATCTTCGAAGCTTATAGAGGGTCGTTCTAAGCAAGTTCGGTCAAGGTCGCTGTGGAGCGTCATCGTACTGAAAGCGTTCCTCGCCACCCTCTCCTGCCCAAAACTTTACTTGAAATACAGAAACCTACAAACTCTGAAATGGTTTTAGAACACACAGAATAACAGAAATCTTGTCTCGGGACAAAAGTACCTTGTTTTGTAAGCGTGTTTTTGAAGTGTCGCTCGTGGGCAGCATTGGGAATTTGCGGCGCTACTTCTAGTCGAACAAATGAAAGCAGTTACGACATGGGAGAAGGCAAGGTGCATTTCGTATTTCGCACGGTAGATAAAAGTATAACCAATTTTGTAATATTTGCGCCGTTCTCTTTTCTCGCAGTTTTGAGGCCAGTGGTTCACGCCATCATACCTCACATTCACTGCCGGCTTTGGTTTTGAAGGACGAGTGATTCCTTTTGAAGATGCATTTCGATCGTCCACTGCAAATATCCTCTCCCTTGCGACGCAGGGCACTACACGCTGTGAGGTGCTCATGACACAGTAGAAACTAAGTAATTATTTAGTCGCTGCTCCTGGGCAACGCTGGTCATTAAAGGGTTAAGTGTCTTTGGTCGTATGTATGCCATCAATTTATCAATCACGCTAATTTCTACGGATTTCTTACGATAGCATTGCTCTTGCGTGTTTCAAGACAGAAACAAAGTATTTTTTGATGCCGCCAAGCACCGACGCTGCATGTAGTGGCCGTTGCGAAGATGTGCGCTTGATTAGACGGTATGTGGTTAACAAAAACTCGGTAAAGGAACACGCCACACGAAATTTGTATAAAAAAGATCAGGAATAGAGCGGTTAAGGTGAAACTGCCTATTCTATGAACCAAAATGGTGAGCATACAGTTACTTGGCCACCATTTGGGGCTACGTTTCCAGTATCCGGTGACTTTCACCACAGCGACGCTTTTGGTCGCGCAAGTTGCCTAATAGGGAGGGGAAAGGGTTTGCTTAGAGCCAGCTTTGAGACAAGTAAGGGTTATGTGACGTTCTGGCACCACCGTTGGCATAATTGTTAGTAGTACATTTTACTTCGTAGTGCATAGTTTCACCATAAATTCGAACACAGCCGACGCTACGAGCTGATGGGACCAATCAGAGAGCGTCAAAAGCGCACATCAGTGCGTTCGTCATGTTTATGTACGTGTTTTATCATCAATGAATGAATCATAAACAAAGAAGGCCCAGTGACTTGCGCCTTTGAAGCTGCTTTATTGATTGGTCTTTTTACCTCGTAGCGTCGGCTGCGTCTGGGCTTAAGCTAAAACAAAGTATAGCTCTCCCCCTTTACTACAATTCATTATTTCATTATTTCGAATGATAGCGATGCCAACGGACGTCTGCGGACGTTCTCCATTCATGTTTGTGCGAAACAGCACCTTCTGCCTGCTCGGTATCTTGTGATCGGCGATTCCACTGCAACTGCATCGGCCTTGACCGAGAAGAATGCGACCTGCTTCTCCGGCGATACACTTGCATCGGCCTGACCGAGCGGTGACAGTGTCTGTAGCAGCACCGAGTGCCCCAGGCGCCACCAAAATTGGTCCGATAAACGAATCGGAAATAACGACGATGTGCATGACGCGGTCGATGTGTCGAATTTGCGGTCGACTATGGGTAGTGCTTCCAATGAACCGCTGCTGGCGGCAGTAACCGAATTTCTCCATGCTCTAAAAACCTGTCTGTGAAGTTGAACATATTGGTTGTCGAGGTGGAGAATCTTTAGTCAAAAAATATTGTCACGAATGACAAGTGATGAGGCGGTGAATAACTGAGTAAACTAAACGTTTAATCGGGCGAACTTGTGCCCAAAAATAAAGAAGGAAACAAAAGGTAACAATAGAGCGTCGCGGGCGTCGAAGTCGGCGAAAGAGCAGAGTCGAACGCTTGGGCGAAACTGACTGCGGCTCGCCACGCGGAGCCCCTTATGTACATGCGTGGGCTTCTGGAATAATCGGCCCAGAAGGTTCGGCGTGTAGAACTTTCTGACCTCGAACAAGCAACACGGTTCTCGAATTTACCAGAACATTACATTAGATGTCACAAAGGCGTCCCCGCGGCAGGAATCGAACCCGGCTTTTCGCGTGGGAGGCAGGCGCTATAACCGTTAGGCCACGCGCGCGTTGCCTACTTGGCAAGCTGCGCGCGCGGCAATATCTTCATAACCTCATAACGTTGTTCACGTGTGCTTATCAATCGTCCCTTTTTAGCAGCAATCCCGGCTGTGAACAATTTAGTTCCAGCAGACAATTATCACCCACCGTTTTTTACGATATTCATTGTGAATTAAAACAGCGCAAATGACGAGGGACCGGATCAAGGAAGACACAGACAAAGCATTCTCTCTGTGTCTCCCTTCATCCTGGGTGTAGTCCCCTGCGTTGTTTTAATTCTCAAGTATGCACCAACTAGCTCAAGCTTCAACTTTAGTTAAACAGTTCAATTTATCATGCGAAACACGTTTTATAAGTATCTCGACTGGATATTTTTATTCTCGACAAAATGATATTGGTCCAAATTCATTCCTGGAACATTTTAGCTGGTCGAATGTTTCAAGTGGTCATTTTGTCCAATCTGTGACTGAAAAACAATAAATCTATGTTAAGAACGCCATCGAAGAGTATTTTTTTGAAGCGGCAATATCGCCCTGCTTGTTATCCCAATTGGTTTTCAAAAAATTTGAAGAGCGCCTTATGAAAAAAAAAAGCGTTATCACCGAGTGTGTAAGAGAAACAGTATACACCCATGACATCGGAATTCGGTATATATACTGGTCAGGCCAAAAACCTGCAACGATCAAGTTAATACAGTTATTTTCACTTGAAGTCGATAATATCTCAAGTTCGACAGGGTTTGTGAAAGGTTTTGGGGTCCGTGTAATCAAGTGTATTCTCGTATTTGGATTGCAATGTTCCAGTTGTTTTCACTAGACAAGTTAACACTTTATTTTGACTCTTCGAAAGCGTTTGACCCCGTTAGTCATTACTTGTTACACAAGCTTGCCTCGAACGGCTTTTTCAGCCCACATATGTGTGACTGGCTGACTAGGTATCTGAGTGCTAGTCGCAATTCGGTTCACATTTTGTATGTTTACTTTGAAGAATTTACTTCAAAATCCGGAGTGCCTCGGGGCTCAATCCCGTGATTGATTTTGTTTCTTTGGTTGAAAAACAATATTGTACTTCCTATGACCGATGCAAAGAGTCTTCTGTTCGCGGATGACATTAAGATTTCTTTCGGCCTGAATTCGGTATTTGATAGTTACCACCTTCAAGCCGAAAAGAACGTGTTTTGAAATGGTGCCCGATAAATTGCTTATCATAAAACCAAATGGCTTGTAAGACATTACCGTCAGTGCGCAGGCGAGCTGGTGGGAGTTACTTTTGTGATAAGTTGAGGGTTGTACGTACGACATTGAAAAAACAAGGTGTTCTATGGTTTTGTGGCGGTTGTAGCTGTGTATATAAGGAGGCTGGTTGAACAAAATTATTAGCTGAGTTAGAGACGCTGTCTGTCCTTGTTGCTTTCTCTTCAACTGTAAAAAATCAACTGTAAAAAAAGATTCACCCTTCTGCTGCATTCTCAGGTCCAATTGATCAATATAAAATATATTGTGTTTTCTAAAACGCGCGCAGTCACCTTCTTTTTCAAAATGTGGAAGGCGTCTTGATTCCCATGTTTTTTCATTGGGTTTTGAAATCTGCATTGACAGCTATCTTTCTTTTAGTAACCATGTTTCTGTCATTGTGAGGCAACATTAAGAACATTGGGCGTGAATTAATGACAGTGTCACCCATTTGTATCATCTTTCTGTCTATTGTACCTGTATAAATATTTAGTTCTGTCACGGCTGGAAATCGGCTCTATCATTTTGAGTTCCTTGACCGTATCACGAATCAGTTATACTAAAAAAATGTAGAAAAACGAATATTTAAAAGAGTTTATGAGAGTTTCATTGGAAGATGTTTCAACCATTATAAATCTTTACTACGCCGATTTTTGTTGGCTAGGTTAGCTGTACAGATAATATTCAGACACTTTCTTTTTACATAAGGTTGTTCGTGAAATAATTTGTTTATTACGGGTCGATGGATTTTATGCCCCATCTCGTGTCAGCCGGAGCTTTTTAACCTTTTTATTAGGGCTTGGAAAGTGATCGATTAACCTACTGATTTATCGATTAATGCTTTAATCCCGATTAATTGTTTTAGCCGGTTAATCGGTAAATTTTCAAGAAACAAATGAAAGGCAATATTGAATGCTTTCAACACTTAGATTTGTATGAGAACACCTGTATGAGGGCAAGCTTTAGGCAAACATTTTTAAGGTTAATTGAAAATCAAATTTGTTTATTGCCCCGTTTATCATATTCCGCACAAGCAAAAAAATTAGTATTGACTTTTCAAAATAAAAGCAGGAAAATAAACGAGTCCGATTAATCGATTAATTAAATATTGCGAGGGATTAATCGGGTTAACATCTTTAACCCATTCCCAACGCTACTTTTTAGAGTGCAGCTGTTAGGGCCCCTCGCGTCGCCGTCGGCGTCGGCGTCGGCGTAACCGCGCGGTGCATTATGGGCCGCGTGACGTCACTGATGACATCATCGGCATCCGCATCGTCATCACTGATGACGTCATCAGTGACGTCACTGATGACGTCATCGGCATCCGCATCGTCATCGGAATCACTGATGACGTCACCGGCATCCGCATCGTCATCGTCATCATCACTGATGACGTCACCAGGGACGTCACTGATGAAGTCACCGGCATCCGCATCGTCAACGTCATCGTCACTGATGACGTCACTGATGACGTCATCGGCATCGTCACGTGACCCCCAGGTCACGTGACCCCCCAAGGTCACGTGAACCGGCCCCCTAGGTCATGTGACCCCCAAGGTCACGTGACCCCCCCCCCCGAGGTCACTTGACCTCCCCCCAGTACCCTTCCCTCCTCCTCCTCAAGAGCTGCGCTCTAATTCGCCGCTACAGGGAGTTGTAAACGGCTTTCACTTTTTTATCCTAAATGCATGTCCTCTATGCCCCAGTTAACAAGACTTGAAATTGATTATAAAAATCTACAACAGGATAACTGTGAAATGTTTACGTGTTTTTGTAATTATAATTTAGACATGCCTAAGTGGATATTATCTTTCTGAGTAATGTCAATGCGTGTATTGTATCTGTTTGAGTTTTGTTTCTCTAACGTTAATTTGTTGTTCGAGCTTTAATACTTGCATTGTGATCGATGTCAGCGTAGTGTGCAACACTCAGGATGTCATTGTGGATGTTTTGTCGTACGAAAGCAAAATAAACAATTAATAATATTAATATGGTCACTTACAGCATAAAGTGCCACTGCAAGGAAACAAACGATCTTTTAGAGAGCTTAGATGGTACAAGTATTTTTCAAATCCATTTCCCACGAAAAAACAAAACAAAAACGCGCAATATTTATGCCATTAGACGCAATTGAGGTGGAGGTCATAGCCCGCTCTTAGCCCCGCCCATTACGATTGGACTGGCTTGGCTGCTCAAGCGAAGAGTCTAACAAGCGTAGAGTCTCCCTTTCGCGTCATCCGGTGCGTGGAGTCTAGTGGCTCTAAACTCGTCAAACACAAAGTTGGGGCCAAAGTTGACGGAGCGCACCGATTGGAGCTATCCCGAGGATGACTTCGCGCTTTTGTCGTCGGGCGTCAAATCGGCGTGCTCCGCGAACTTTCGGCTTCAACTTCATGTTTGACGAGTTTAGGGCGCTAGAAGTCTTGCGCCGCTTGCTAGTCGCTTGTATTGAACCGTGATTCGTGAATGATGAAACGCAGGAACGCCGCTTTCATTTTCGCGTCTTCTGAGCGTTGCAGAAGTTTTTAGACGGCGGATGAAAAGCAGACGGACGGAGGCGAAAACGGACGCCGACGCTATGATTTTCGTGTACGCGTCTCACGGCATTGAAGAGAACGATAGATGGTGTTGAAATACAGCAGACTATGCTGGAGGCTGCCGCCCATCTGCTCGCACTATAGTGCGTGCAGATTGCGAGCAGATGGGCGGCAGCCTCCAGCATAGTCTGCTGTATTTCAGCACCATCTATCGTTCTCTTCAATGCCGTGAGACGCGTACACGAAATCATAGCGTCGGCGTCCGTTTTCACCTCCGTCCGTCTGCTTTTCATCCGCCGTCTAAAAACTTCTGCAACGCTCAGAAGACGCGAAATGAAAGCGGCGTTCTAGCGTTTCATCATTCACGAGTCACGGTTCAATACAAGCGGCTGTCAGCGTCTATCCATGTACGTAATTAGCGACAGAGAGAAATAAACAAATTAGCAAAATAATTGTCACGAACGGAGGTGACACGAAGACGAGCAGTGAACTCAAAAATAACGGTTTAATAGGCGAACTTGTGCCAACCAAAAATAAGTAAAGAACGAAAGAGCGTCGAGGCAGCAGAAAAGCAGGCGGCGATTCGGCGGCGACAACAGAGAGCACGAGCGAGTCTGACTGGACAAGGCCGCGGGCAGCTGCTTATCTAGAGTGCGTCGTTATCTCGAAAGTTCGGCAAAGAAAGTTCGAGCGTCGCGCGCTCGGGGCGAGGATGATCTGGCACTTTCGAGAACAACAAAGCAAAGGGAAAGTTACAATTAGTGCGAGAATGAATGGGAATCTTCTAGAAGACCGTGACCGAGCGTTGCTTTCTCGGCTCTGCGGGCGGCATTATCCCCCTTTTAAAAGTGCATCGTCCCGATGCAACGTGAAAGGAAAACAGAAATGGCTAAAAAATTTACGGTGAAACGAAATAAACACGCAGTATCGCAATCCTATCGTGCGTAGAACGGCTTGAGTCGAACGACGTGGACGACTTCGGGTCGTGGCTGGCGGCGTCCTGATGGTCGGGTTCCGTCGGGGAGCACCTCGTAGTTCAAGTCCCCAAGGCGGCGGATGACCTTGTAGGGTCCGAAGTAGCGTTTTAACAGTTTTTCGCTGAGTCCGCGGCGGCGAATGGGCGTCCACACCCACACCCTGTCTCCGGGCTGGAACTCCACGTCGCGGCGACGAAGGTTGTACCGGCCAGCGTCCACACGTTGCTGGTCCTTTATTCGGAGACGGGCTAGCTGGCGTACTTCTTCTGCTCGTTGGGTGACCAGCTGGGCGTCGTCGGTGCTGTCGTCCGTCGGGTCGTGGGGCAGCATGGCGTCGAGCATCGTCGTCACCTTTCTGCCGTGCACCAGCTGAAAAGGTGTAATGCCGGTAGTTTCTTGAATCGCCGTATTGTACGCGAACGTGACGTAGGGCAACACTTCATCCCACGTCTTGTGTTCCACGTCCACGTATATCGAAATCATGTCGGCGATGGTCTTGTTTAGTCGCTCCGTCAGCCCGTTGGTCTGCGGGTGGTATGCCGTGGTCCGGCGGTGGTCGGTGTGGCTCAGGCGGAGTATCTCTTGTGTCAGTTGCGCCATGAACGAGGATCCTCGGTCCGTAATCAGGACTTGGGGAGCGCCGTGTCGGAGGACGATAGACTCCACGAAGAACTTGGCTACTTCCACGGCGGTCCCCGAGGGAGTGCTTTTGTCTCGGCGTACCTGGTGAGATAGTCAGTTGCCACGATTATCCAACGGTTTCCCTGCGTCGACGGTGGGAAAGGTCCGAGAAGATCCATTCCAATCTGCTGGAATGGTGCAGTCGGGGGCGCGATCGGTTGCAGGAGACCTGCCGGCTTCGTCGGTGGTGTCTTGCGTCGTTGACATTCGTGGCACGAACGGACGTAGAGGTGGACAGTCTTCGGGAGCTTGGGCCAGTAGTATTTTTCTCGGATCCGTGCAAGAGTTCTACTGTAGCCAAGGTGACCAGATGTTGGGTCGTCGTGGCAGGCTTGGAAGATCTCTTCTCGAAGACTAGCAGGAATCACCAGGAGCCACGTCGAGTTGTTGTCCCCGAAGTTCTCTTTATAGAGGATACCCCTCCGGACGGCGAATCTGGGCAGGTCGCGTGAGAAGACTCGGGGAATCGTACCCCCTCGTCCCTCCAAATGGTCGATCAATGCGCGCAGTTCAGGATCGTCCCGCTGGAGCGCTGCCATACCGTGAACGCTCACTGCCCCAAGAAAGTGATCGTCGTCGTCGTCGTCTTTGGCACAGCCGGTAGCTGACTCGACGGGGGCTCTGGACAGGCAGTCGGCGTCGCTGTGTTTTTGGCCTGACCTGTAGACCACGGTCACGTCGTACTCTTGCAGTCGTAGGCTCCACCGAGCGAGGCGTCCCGATGGGTCCTTCAGGCTCGCTAACCAACACAGCGAGTGGTGGTCGGTGACCACCCGAAAAGGACTCCCGTACAAGTACGGGCGGAATTTCGTGATGGCCCAGACGACGGCCAGACATTCCTTCTCGGTTGTCGAGTAATTGCGTTCCGCGTTTGACAGCGTCCGGCTAGCGTATGCGATCACGCGCTCCGCACCGTCTTGTCGTTGGACCAGTACCGCTCCGAGTCCTGTATTACTGGCGTCCGTGTGAACTTCCGTTTCGGCTGATTGGTCGAAGTGGCCGAGAATCGGTGGTGACTGGAGCCGCCGCTTCAGTTCGTCGAATGCCTGTTGTTGTTCTCCACCCCATTCGAAGTTCACGGCGTCTTTCGTAAGGTGCGTGAGCGGCGCAGAAAGCTTGGCGAAATCCTGAACGAATCGCCGGTAGTATGCGCAAAGTCCAAGGAATCTTCGGACGGCCTTTTTGTCGGTGGGCGGCGGAAAGGCAGCTACGGCGCGAGTTTTCTCAGGGTCAGGACTTACACCTTCGTTGCTCACAACGTGGCCCAGGAACTTCAGTTCGCCGTAGGCAAACCGGCACTTCGTCGGCTTCAGGGTGAGTCCTGCGGTCCTGATAGCCTCAAGAACGGCTCGAAGGCGTCGCAAATGCTCGTCGAAGTTGGCCGAGAATACCACGACGTCGTCGAGGTAAACGAGACATGTCTGCCACTTGAGGCCTGCCAGGACGGTGTCCATGACACGTTGGAACGTTGCCGGCGCTGTGCAGAGTCCGAAGGGCATCACCTTGAACTCATACAGTCCGTCGGGCGTGACGAAGGCAGTCTTTTCTCGGTCCCGTTCGTCGACTTCGATCTGCCAGTAGCCACTCTTAAGGTCCATCGACGAAAAGTACCGTGAGTGGCGCAGCCGGTCCAGCGTGTCGTCGATGCGGGGAGCGGATACACGTCTTTCTTCGTCACCGCGTTGAGCCGCCGGTAGTCAACGCAGAATCGAAGCGTTCCGTCCTTCTTCTTCACCAGTACGACTGGAGAGGCCCACGGGCTGCTCGAAGGCTGAATTACGTCGTCGTTGAGCATCTCTTGTACCTGTTCTTGAATGGCCTCTCGTTCTTTTGGGGAGACCCGGTACGGCGGCCGATGCACCGGGAGCGCTTCCTCGTTGGTAACGATGCGGTGTTTCGCCACTGTTGTCTGGCGCACCCTCGACGTCGTCGCAAAGCAGTCGCCGAACTCGGCGAGGAGGTCTCCGAGCTGTCGTCGTTCCGTGGCACTGAGCTTGGGGTTAACGTCGAGCTGTGGCGGTGGTGTACTCTGTGGCTGACATGGCGAGGGCTCGTCGGAGATCGCGGCGATTTCGGCGTCGGCCCGGAGTTCCTCAACGTGTCCTACAGCGGCACCTTTCGTGAGGTGCTGCGCCTCCGGTCGAAAGTTCGTCACGAAGACCACAGTACGTCCATCCTGCAGCTCCGTTACGCCCCTTGCGACGCCTAATCCTCTTCCGAGAAGCAGTTGGACGCTGCCCTCCAGAAGGACTTTCCCGCGGGCAACTGCATCGGTCACGACGGGCACCAGAACACTTGACCGTGGCGGCAGGTTCACGTGGTCCGCAATGACTCGGACGGCGGCTGGCGTCCTTTTGGATCCCTCCGGAGGTAGCACGGGCTTTCGCAGCGTCAACCTGTTTGCTCCAAGGTCGATCACGGCACCGTACTCACAGAGGAAGTCCATGCCAAGGATGACGTCTCTCGAACAGTCCTTCAGGACGACGAATTTCACGGGGCAGGTCTCTCCGTGGATGTCCACGCGCGCAGTACACCTTCCCACTGGTGTGATGAGATGTCCGCCGGCGGTTCGTATTTTCGGGCCATCCCACGGCGTCATCACTTTCCGAAGGCGGCGAGAGAGCTTCCACTTAAAACGGAATAGTCTGCTCCGGTGTCGACGAGTGCCTTCGCGTCGTGGCCGTCGATGGTAACGTCGAGGTTATTCGACACCGTCGCAGAACCGTCGTTCCTATGCGTCTCGTCGCTGGTGTGGGAGCCCTCCGGCGTTTGTGGAGGATATTGGCGTCGTTCGTCATCGGCAATACCACCTCCCGGTATTGCCGCACTCAGTTTTCCCGGCGAGGCAGGGGGGACAGGCTTTCTCGGCGGGACCTACGATGAGGCGATGCAGGGCGTTGTGGTGACGGCGATCGGAAACCGCGGCGGGGAGACGGTCCCGGGGATGGCGACCGGCGGAGGTATTCGGCGATGTCCCGGGGTCGCTCGCCGTAACGTGGTCGCGGGTCGTCGGGGTGGAAGCCGCGTAGCCCCAGCTGCCGGTACGGGCAACGGCGGTAGACATGGTCGGCTTCCCCGCAATGGTAACAAAGCGGGCGTCGGTCGGCCGTTCGCCACACGTCGGTTTGTCTCATCGAAGGTCGCTCTGGTCGGACGTGCTGCCGTTCTTCGCGTCGTTGGGAGTACTGCGGCGCTGGAGGTTCACGACGTGGTGGCGCCGCAGCTTGGCGGGGAGCTTGCGGCTGTCGTCTGGCTATGGCGGCGTAGCTCACCGTTGGTTGTTCCGGTGGTGGCAGGTCGACGGGAGACTCCGGCTGGACGGCTCGCTGCACCTCCTCGCGCACGATCTCGGCGACTGACAGCGACGCCGGACGCTCAGCAGCGGGGAGCAGCTTTCGGAGCTCCTCACGGACGACGTCTCGGATGATGTCGCGAAGCTCGTCGGCACCAGTGCTGAACTCGGAGCGGGCCGAGGCCAAGGTTGAGACGCTGCGGAGCCGATGGTAGTGGTGCGCTCGGGCCATTAACGCCCGCTCGATGTTTGTTGCTTCGGCAACAAATTCTTCGACGGTCGTCGGGGGTTGCGAATAAGTCCGCCGAAGATTTCGCTTTTCACGCCTCTCATAAGGAAGCGTAACTTCTTCTCGTCGGTGGCTTGCGGGTCGGCGCGGCTGCTCAGGCGAAGGATGTCTTCAACGAAACTGGTGACCGTTTCGTTGGGGCCTTGAGTCCTCGCCTGGAGAAGGTCTTCGGCCCGCTGCCTTCGATGCTGATTCATGAACGCCCGCTTCAGCTCGGTGACGCAGGCGTCCCACGACGTGAGCGCAGCCTCGTGGTTCTCGAACCAGTGCCTCGCAGTACCCTCCAACGAAAAGTAGAGGTTCTGCAGGTACTGCTCGGCGGTCCATCCGTTATGGCGTGCCACGCGCTCGTAGTGCTGAATCCAGTCCTCGACGTCCTCGTGGATCTCCCCGTGGAAAGGTGTCGGAGTCCGAGGGGCGACGGGCAGGTAAACGACGGGGGGTGCTGCTGTGGTCTGCGCCGTCGAGGAAGCCATCGTCGTTATCGCTTGCCTTGTTCTCGCCGGAAGTGGTCCGAGTTCAGGAGCTTGTCCTTGAAGACGGCGGCTGGCACGATGCTCCGAGTCTTCAACGGAAGGTCGTCGGGAAACGGGGCTTGCTGAGCGTGTTCTTGTAGGGGTACGCTGCACGGGTTTCATACCCCGCACCTCCACCAGAAATGTCACGAATGGAGGTGACACGAAGACGAGCAGTGAACTCAAAAATAACGGTTTAATAGGCGAACTTGTGCCGACCAAAAATAAGTAAAGAACGAAACAGCGTCGAGGCAGCAGAAAAGCAGGCGGCGATTCGGCGGCGACAACAGAGAGCACGAGCGAGTCTGACTGGACAAGGCCGCGGGCAGCTGCTTATCTAGAGTGCGTCGTTATCTCGAAAGTTCGGCAAAGAAAGTTCGAGCGTCGCGCGCTCGGGGCGAGGATGATCTGGCACTTTCGAGAACAACAAAGCAAAGGGAAAGTTACAATTAGTGCGAGAATGAATGGGAATCTTCTAGAAGACCGTGACCGAGCGTTGCTTTCTCGGCTCTGCGCGCGGCAATGTGCAGTATTTCTAGCTTTACCGTTCTCGTTATTTTTACAGATGGCACCCGCGAGCAACGTGGGTCAGCGTCATGAAGCACAATTAAAACGCAACGTAAATATATTCGATTTGATAGGCCAGGTGCACTGCAAAAACTTAGAAATTTGCCTTTCGAGGCGGTATGACGGGAATATACCCAGACAAACTTGATGCAAGCCCTAACCACCGATTGGCTCCAACCAAATGGCTGGCAAATTCTTACCTGTGTGGGTATCTTTTCGGTATTGAAACAATTCTCGCAATCACGACGATTGCACAATGCTCGGAGCAGCGGGGCCGCTTTACGCGAGCCAGTATCTTTATTCAGCATCAACACGCGCAAAGAAGAAGAAGTGATTCGAAGGCGGTTGCGTTTTTCAAGCTCGCTCCCTTGAATTAACATTTTTACTCTTATCAGTCGGTCTGAATAGTTGGAACTCCAGAGAACCTTCGTAAGTTGACTGCTGCTGTCCACGGTGTGGTCTCACGCACCGGGCTTTTTCCCGGTGCACGGTAATCGACCTGGCTATGTCTTCCGGGCCACCATCTCAACACTCGAGTCATCACGTCTCCACCGATCAGTACAGTCTGCCTTCCTCCATCTGTGGCAGCTCAATCGCTGGATCAGAAGACAAGGACTCGCCCATGAATACCGCTGAGGACATCACTCCAGGTCAGCAATGTGCCACAACCTCTTCGCGTCGAGTCATTGTACCAACCAGTGACATAGAGCTTTCGGACTTTGACGAACCAGACTGGAAAGATGTCCAGACAAGAAAAAAGCGAAAAAAGACTAGCCCTCATTCGAGCCTAAGTGCTGAGACCATCTGCAGTGCTGCAGTAGTGCCTGAAGGGCTTACTGTTGTCTTCACGCCATTAGAGGAGGGCCACGTAATTACGTCACTTAGTAGCCTAAAACTGTCCCTTGCTCTAGAGAAGATGTTCCCTGAATGTATCTTGGAAATCAGGTTCAACAACCGCCTGAATCTCATTGCCGTTGACGTAAGGAACGGACAGACGACGCGAGGGCTGCTGCGCTGCACGGTGCTCTGTGGAATCAAAGTCAGAGCGTATGAGCCTCTTCCCAGACATTGCGCCACAGGTGTAATCAGGGACGTAGACACCACGCTAACTGACGAAGAAATCGCCAACAACCTGAGGTCCCCTGAAAACAGAGTTGCTCGTCTTCGACGACTAGGCAAAAGTTCAGCGATCAAGGTCTCCTTCTGTGGATCGACGTTGCCAAGCTATGTTTACCTCGGTCATGTCCGGCATGCAGTTTCACAATTTCAAGAAAATCCACTTCAATGCCGCAAATGTTGCCGCTATGGACATCGAGAGGCAACCTGCAAGCGCAGCCCGGTGTGCAAACGCTGCAGCGTCACGCATGAGGACAGAGACTCCTGCTCTGCTCAAGAAAAGTGCATTAACTGCGGCGACGCACACTCGGCTACATCACCATCCTGTTCAAAATGGCGGCAGGAAAAAAAGGCAAAAAATTACTCCAGACAACACGGAGTCGATTTCCGCACTGCCAGAACTGCGGTTCATGAATCCGGATGGCCGGAGCTGCCCAGAAAAAGCGAAGTGCCTTCTTCAACTGCGCAGGACACTTTGGCTACCACGACTGAGAACCAGGTGCCAGAGAGGCCTACATACGCTGCACTAACTAAGGTTCCAAAAAGTAACAAAATAGAGGCAGCTCCAACTAAGCAAGAGCCTATTTCACCTGACCTAATCCAACTCGAAAATCCGACAGCGTCAGGAAACACACCCGCCGATCCAAGAAAGCGAACACCAAAGCGTAAGACTCCGTCCGTTTCAACAGACACAGTTCCAAGCAAGGGGTGGATTCCGAAGCTTCAAACAGCAGCAAACATAATCTGCAAGATTTTGGAATCTATTGACGCAGAATGGGCCCGCAGCATACTTACAATTCTTCAAATGGCCCTTCCCCTTATTAGATCATTGTAAATGGCAACTGCCACGCCACATTCCTCTTCAGAACTTACTCTGTGGCAGTGGAATTGCCGTAGCCTCCGAAAAAAGCGCTGCAGCCTCATACAGTATCTTCAATCGCACGCTCCCCCACCCGACATCATCTTTCTACAAGAACCTCGCACCATTCCTAATCTTCCTGGATATGTGACACATGTGGCACATAACGATCCCGAACAGGACCACTTTGTGGCCACCCTAGTCAAACGCGTTCACACCGTGGTAGACTTCACTTTAGACAACCAGGCCGTTCCACATGTCTTACTTGAACTCCTTCCCGCCTCCCCACGCAAGCGTAACACCAAACCTCTTCGCCTACTCAATGTCTATAGCCGCCCCCAAGACCGCTACGCGCGGTTTGATACGCTGTTTGAAGCCGCACGGCGCAAGGATTGTGCAACATTCATTGCAGGCGACTTCAATGCTCCTCATCCCACTTGGGGCTACCCTCGCGACACACCTAAGGGGCGCAAGCTACACACTTTGATCCAACAACACAATCTCACTCTACTTACTGATCCATCGACACCTACACGTCTTGGCACCAGCGTTGCACGGGACACGTGTCCTGACCTCACCCTTTACCGTGGCACAACACCCTGCACCTGGCACAACCTAGAGGAACAGCTCGGCAGTGACCATTCCATTCTTGTCACCCATATCAACACTAAAGACTTCGCGGGGGAGGCACGCAAAATCCGCATCACGGACTGGCCCGCCTTCCGCGTATCTTCCTCTTCTACCTCGCCCGACACACTCACTGATTGGGTGCAGACACTGCAAACTCGGCTAGACCGACACACGCGCACCCTTACCACCACTCCCGATGCACCGGATATAGACTCCCACCTTCTTCACCTGTGGGAAGCGCGCCGCGGTCTAACCAAACGGTGGCGACGTCAACGACACAACCGGAAGCTCAAACTACGCATTGCACAACTCACTGTAGATGCTGCTACCTATGCTGCCAACCTCACTGGTCAAAACTGGAATACGCTCTGCGACAAGCTCAATGGTACGCTCGGTACTGCACGAACATGGTCCCTACTCCGTCATCTAATACAACCAGGCCAAGCCAAATCGGACAGGGCCAAGGGCATTTACAAACTGCTCCACGCCACTAACCTAACAGACTCCGAATGCCTCACACAGCTACGACAGCGTTACCTTCCCCTCCTGACACTCCACGCTACGCGGACTACACGGGTCCCCCCAACGATCTTCCTTATCTTAACGCGCCCATCACGGACATTGAGATTCGCGCTGCACTCACCGACATTCGCCGCAACACATCCCCTGGTCCTGACAAGATTCGCTACTCTCTTCTGTACAACCTCTCTGATTCCGACACCACTCAACTTACTACCTACTTGAATGAGGTGTGGGAGTCAGGTACCCTCCCCAAGGAATGGAAGGAAGCCACAGTTGTTCTGATTCCTAAGCCTGGCAAACCCCTCTCGTTGGAGAACCTGCGCCCGATTTCCCTAACCTCATGTCTGGGCAAACTGCTCGAGAAGGTTCTACAGTTTCGCCTACACAAATTTTTTGCCGACACCTCCGCCCTTCCCGACACCCTCTATGGCTACCGTAGTGGTATTTCCACTCAGGATGTACTGCTCCGCCTCAAACACGAAGTTCTAGACGCTCCGAGCACTGCTCAATATCGAGCCGTCCTTGCCGCAGATCTTAAAGGAGCCTTCGACAACCTGTCCCATGACCTGGTCCTTGAACAGTTGGCAGCCACTGGCTGCGGTGCGAAGGTGTACAATTACATCCGCAATTTCCTCCGCGACAGGTCCGCCAGCCTCGTTTTTGGTCACCTTCGCTCCCCCTCCGCTCCAGTGGCAAACCGTGGTACTCCGCAAGGTTCCGTACTCTCTCCCCTTCTGTTTAACCTTGCTATGCGAGGTCTCCCTCCCCTTCTGGATGAGATCTCGGATGTCCGTCATGCACTTTATGCGGATGACATTACTGTCTGGGTAACGACAGGCTCTCTCGGACACATTGAAACTCAGTTACAGGAAGCTGCTACAACCATCGAGCAATATGCCCGGCGTGGGGGCCTCACATGTTCCCCCACTAAGTCGGAGTTACTAGTCGTGACAAAACACGCTCGCGGACAAACCGATCTTCCCCTCACCATCACACTAGAGGACAAACCCGTCCCGCTTAAATCGGCCATACGGGTGCTTGGCTTCACGTTGCAATCCAACGCTAAGGCAACACAAACCCTTCACCAACTCACCACCCAGTGCAACCAAATCATGCACATGCTACGCCGCGTCTCTAACCGCCGAAACGGCCTTAAAGAGGCAGATGCCTTACGCCTTGTCCAGGCCTTGATTCATACACGCCTACTCTACCACCTACCGTACCACAACCTCACCCAGACCGAACACAAACGTATGTCTACCCTACTACGGAAGGCGCAGAAACTGGCGCTCGGTCTCCCCGTTCGCACAGCCACCGTTTGCCTAGAGCGGCTTGGGGTGACCAATACCCTGGAGGAACTTATAGAAGCGCATAAGGCTGCCCAGTTGACGCGCTTGCGCTCGACGGCCCAAGGGCAGAGTCTCCTTGCCACCCTTGGTTTCCCACCCTGTCCTGCTTCCCTTACCACTGCGGGTCTCTCCCCGCTGCTCGCGCCAAACTCATTGTGGCTCCTATTCCCCGCCATATGCATCCGACCCGTCACTCGGCCCGGCGTGACCATCGCTCGCGCTACCTCCGACGCGCGTATACGGAAGGCTGCGATACCGTTCGTGCCCTCTTTACGGACGCCAGCCCGCAGGATGCACGCGGGGGATCACAGTCGTCATGAACAGTGATCTCAGGTTGGTCCACGCTGCCACGGAACGTGGTCTCACCGACGTGTCCCTCCTGGAGGAGCGTGCGGTTGCCAGGGCAATCCTTTCTACCTCCACTCTCTCCTCTTCCACGCCCACTCACATTCTGACTGACTCCCAGACGGCCTGTCGCCACTTCCTTTACAACACCCTACATCCCTTCACTGCGTCCCTGCTCGAATCTTTCCTATCCTCCACCTCCCACACTTTCCGGTTAGTCTGGGTGCCTGGGCACGCAGACATCCCCGGTAATGAGTGCGCACATGCGCTCGCCCGAGAACTCTCCAACCGGGCACCTGGGGAAGACTCTGCCACCATCCGACCAGGCCCTTTTTCATATTCAACTCACCTAGCTGAGTTACGCCTCGCTCGACAACATTATCCTCCTCCTCAGCCTTCCCTTACTCGCAGACAGGGCGTCCTATGGCGTCAACTCCAAACCAACACCTTCCCGACGCCCCTTTTCTACTCTTACGTGCACCCCTCCCGCGGTCCGCCTGAGTGCCCGCACTGCGGCGATCGTCCCACCCTTCTCCATATGGTCTGGCAATGCCAAGCCATTCCCTCTGTCTCGCCTCTTCCCAACCCCTCCCCCACCTCCTGGGAGGAGCGGCTGACCGATGACACGGCCACCGGCCAGCAATGGCTGGTGGACCGTGCCGAGTCGGTGGCCGCCACGTATGGGGCCCCGGACTAGGGGCTCCAATTGGGTGTGCTAGAACCCATACCTGCAATAAAGTTTATTCATTCATTCAACACGCGCAAAGGAAGAAATCGAGCCAGGGCGATCAAAACAGTTGACCAAAGACCTTAGGCTAAGCCCAGTCCCGCTACGAGAAGAAGCATCTGCCCATCGAATTCTGAAGGCCCGTACTTACGGCAGTTGCTTGTTGCATACTACGTTGTTTGAAGAAATCTTCATCTAAACACCT
This sequence comes from Ixodes ricinus, assembly GCA_037355805.1. Lineage (NCBI taxonomy): Eukaryota > Metazoa > Arthropoda > Arachnida > Ixodida > Ixodidae > Ixodes > Ixodes ricinus. The sequence goes on along the minus strand of JAZHYW010010986.1, from coordinate 7,967 downwards.
CTGTAAACTCAAAACCACTCCCAGTCATAAAAATCGACGAGCTCAACCAGCTTCGCTCGTTGTTCACTCCTCAGACGCCGGTCCATGTTTGTTTACGTTTCATAAAAGAAGCGGAAAAAGCAATCTGAAAATACACTTGAAAACTATTATGACTCTATCTAGGTTATTTGCTTCTTAAGCATTAAAAAAATTCGATTAAGATATCGTTACGGTGCGGAGATACAAATTGACAGCCAACCTTTCACACGTGAATCATCTCTCCAGCCAATGAGAGGTGTAAGCACCTTGTAAGCACGGCGCGGGACTTAGCGGACTGCGATCACCACTTTCTGCACCTACATAGCTACTAACGGCGTAGATGTTGCGCTAAAAAAAATTTGTTTTTGTGGAAAAAGTATTAAAAAAAAAACTAACCCATATGTGCCATTTAAGAAAAGAGACGTTATTTTTTCCCTCGCAGTGTCTTTTTAAACGACGCGTGGGAATGAGGGTCTTAGGCAACATGTAATTGTTGCTCCTCAGCCAATGAAATAGCGCCATAAGGCGACAAGAGCGCAGTATAACGAATCACGCATCAGAAAACGTGAACATTAAAAGCCACGCTCTGCTTTTCTCAGGTGTGCAGTGACTATAGTCGCTAGTCGCTCTAGTAGGAGCCACGTAATCGCCTATTCAAATTTACCTCGCGCGAATTTATCAAATAAAGATATTCTAAGGAAAATTGTACACGCATCAATTCTTGGGCACCTACAAGAAACATACTATGATCTTTCTTTATTTTTTTATTTAAAGGCTTCTTTTTTCTTGTTGACGTTTTGGCGCAATTTATATTGAGTTCCATTCTAAGGCCCTAATCTACACGGCGCGATCAAGCGACACTGCCGCCCTCTGCGATTCGACCTTCTCCGCATCACCGACCAATCGCAGCAGGCGGCAACGTCCCGGTCCCTCGGTCAATCTTGGTCCCGCTGTATAGATTAGGGCCCCATGGCTAATAATAATATCTAAAGTCTAAAAGCATGATATATTGCTTTGAACAGAGTCCCTCCAAAATTTCCTCTTTACGGGTCAATATTCAGTCGCTGTAAACAGTTACCACTTGGTTTATATACTTTTCCGATATTGTAGTAAACTCGAAAAGCAGAAGACAAATGCAGATTCAACAAAAAATGTCAAAACTGATTTTTTTGTTTCGCTGTCCCCTCGGAGAACGAAAGTCTGTAAGATAGGGCTGAAAAGTGAATAATAGGTGGTATTTAAGGACAGTTAGAAAATTACCTGCTTTTACTGGATACACCGTGCGCATTTGTGAGTTTACACTGTTTGTTTTCGATCAGATGGCGTGTCTTTTGTTTTAAAAGCTTTACATGTTTGTCTTGAAAAAGCCTCGAAAGCTAGACTGGTGAGGTTATTGAAGGTGAGTTATACAACCAAGAAGACGTAATATAGGAGAATAATCGCCACAGTAAGTCAGTTAATTTAACATGATTTGTTAATTAACTCTTTAGTCACAGAGGATAAAAATGTGGTTCCAATTAAAAACTCGCTTAGCGGCTTCGAAAAGCACATAATAAGCGTGTGAAGTACGATGATGCGCTGAAGTCCTCACTTGCTTAACAGGCGCAAGAACGATGGTGTGGACACACGACCGCCTGGCTTTTCCGTATTTTATCCATTTGCGCTTTCGCATCGCGAGCATTGCGCCCGTTGGCAGAGTCGCAACTTTTGCGCACTAGCGCGCTTCCCGCTCGCAGTAGAATTGTTTGTTTAAACATATTTATTGTGCATTTTTATAACCCTTAAGCAAGTTTGTTATTTGAAATGTATGTTTATTTTTAATTAAAGGTTAATTAACAGATATTGGATAGGTCTCTGAATTATCGTGAAAAATTTGCCCCATGTAATATATCTCCATGAGCCTATGAGTGACCGGCACCAACCGCGAGTCGTGTAGCTTTTGCAGCTTTTTTCAAACAGATATGTAAATCCTAAAGACATCCAATGTATATTTATGGATTCTCGGCAGAAGAAACAAAGTAGGGACAAAGTAACGTTTTGTTCGACTTGCATGTTGAGGTGATACGATTGCGCGGACGTCACTGTTCCCGCCATTCAACCCACAGAGCGGAGTGTAACCTGCTTCAAGGACGTTTGAATAGGGCAGGACGCGGCATCACGTCATGCCCAGCGACGCCAGAAAAATAACTCAATCCCAGACTTGCTTAACGCACCGACGCGCTTTCATCCAAGCTCCCATCGTCTGCTCGCCACTCGGTCGGGTATACGTTAGGCTTAGGTTACATCTGCTCCGTGCCTGCGGCCTGCTTTGTCCACCCACCATCGCGGCTGACTTTCGATACGATAGGCGCACCAAAATAAGTTTTGAAGCGAACGTGCATTCTCATCACGACGGACTGAAACCAAACCCTGCTGAAAGCAGGGCTCGTACCGTCTTTCTCGACCTGGGGCCATTCTCAGCGTTCGTGCGTAAGACTCCCGATACGCTCGCTTTCCAAAGCCACGCGGGCTATGGCGACTGGCTGCAGACGACGCTATCAGCAAGCTGCCAGTAGCCTCCGCCACACGCTGACTTCCTACTTGACAGGCTAGTGTTGGTCTTTAAAGCTCGCCTGTTAGGCACCGATTCTGTGAACGCCAGCATGTTAATATTGGGCAAACAACCGCGTTTTCACGACAATGATTTGGCAACTAGATTGTTTGCCCCCTGTTTATATGTCAGCGTCCGTTCATTGAGTTTCTTTATTCTAATGAAAATGACCAGAGACTATGGTAAAAAAGTGAGCTTAGTAAAGGAAAAAAGACACAGAAAAGAAAAAGACAGGGAAATGATCGTCTCGTCGGCCGAGTGACTGGCGGGACATTTTGCGGCCACGCCTACTTCAGGTATACTTTGCTCCTTATAAGGAGGATAAGGACGCGACTTCCTACACATTATAACCTTCTCGGTACACTCTTAGATTGGTCCCAGATGGTAAGGCCGAATTGCCGGATAAACTACCTAACTTAATCGCAGGGCATTAGACGGCACACTTAAGTGCTGCAACAGCATGCGGCCGGAACTGGTGTCCTCACTGAGTGCCATGCGAGTCCCAGCCGAAACCTGCCGCCGCACTCATAACCACTCTGTGCACAACGCCGGCTTTCGGTCGGTGACGTATGAAATTCGTCACCAAGACTTTGCCATTTAGGATGTGCTAGAGTAACAGCACGTGCTCCGCTTGTGCAGTGGAGTATCGCAACGGTATCGACTTCTTGACTTCATGTGTTGCGGGTGAAGCAACCATCGCTCTTGTAGGAGACGCGACGGTCGCGACGATGCGAGGCGGCTGTTCACCGCGCATGCGCCGGTGACGCCGTGCATGCACCCACGTGCGTCTCCGAGGTCCCTGCGAAGCGAGCGCGCGCGCCGCGTCATGAGTTCTCGCGTTCGCCAACTTGTATACACGTGTCTAAGTGGAACACATACACTGCCCGAAAGTGTAAGCTTCCCGCTCGTTAGGCTGCAGTATAAGATCTACATTTGCGAATGCATAACGAAAAATATGTCCCGCCCAAAAACACGGCTTTCCACCAGGCGGCTTTCCTCGCAAGCGTTCTGTAAACTTTTGCGCATGAGGCCCTTTCTTTACAAATGAGAAGTTCTTGGCGAAATGAAAAGAAGGGCGTTACTCTGGTTCCACCAGAGGTGTAGCCAGGAAGACATCGCCACGGTCGGCACGACTGTAGCTCAGGTATCTCGCGTACATTTCTATTTATCCCATTCTTCTAATATTGCGCGTATGATTTTGAACGTGGCTTCACGCTACTCGTTATACACGCCTCAAAATAAAGTTGAATCAAAGTTTTCTGTCATTCAGAAAAAAAAAATAAAGATGCTGAGAAAGAAGAACATAAAGGTACACAACCACGTTCCGAACGTTTGTGCTTGGGAACCTTCGGAAGTCTCGCTTTTTCCTCCCTCTTCATCGTAGCAATGTTACTATTGTCATTTTCCAAAGAAGACTATTTTTTCGGTATGCTACGCCCGAGTCAAGGGCATTCATGCGCTCGTGTTGAAGGTAATCACAGAGGGAAAATTTACGGACGCTTTATATCATGGCGTTAAAAGAAACGCCTTAACATCTGCAATTCGAAACCCAGAGAGACTCGAAATATCAGACAGAACAGGTTTGTCCAGGCCATTGTTTTGGGATTCCGGAACAGCCATCAGTGGAAATTGAAAATAGCGGGAATGCCGCAACGCCGTGAGGTGAGAATCGCTCTTGACGGGCGCTCTCCCGACGCATGACGAGCACTGCGCATTCCCGTTTAACGACTGCTGTGGTTGTCCGTGCGTGCCAGCGGAATGCGGTTGCACTGCTCGCTGCTTATTTGAACGCATCTCAAACGTCCATTTGGCTGCCGCTGGTGTTGGGGCACCACACCTCAATAACCGTTAAAGTCACGGGAGCTGTTTTCGCGCAAATGCCGTTAGTGCCAGGCGTAATGGTTAGTCACGACAGGGTAGTTTTCATGGTTGGCCGACGACCATAGTAAACGGACAGACTTGCTGTCACGAAACAAGAATGGTTTTATAAAAGAAAAGAACGACGCTTACTGGCATAGGGCGACATTTGTGGCTTGGGCTCGCCTGCGGGGGAAACATAATGTGTGTGGTGGCCAGTGAACCCGGTGTGCATGGGGTGGGGATAGAAAGTAAATGTCTTGTTTGCTGACTCCCTGGATTTCATCGAAGACAAGATGGAATGCCATTGGCCCTGTGGGTACCGAAATGCTTAATGAATAAAACACTCTCAGCGAGGTTGGTATCCAAAGTTCGATAGGGTGTTAAATTTTATTACGAACATAATTGTTTATTTCTTTTTAAAAAAGGGGTGAGAGCAAGACGATGTTTGTTTTTACCTTGTATTTATCAGGCTCGGCGATCATTAGATAAAGGGATAAATGTCACGGTAACTTCACGAAATAACTAAAATCTTTGATTTAACTTTTTTTATTATTGGTTTAAAGGGCCATGTCGGAATTGTAGGATTGACGGCAAGTGAACATTAAAGGTCAGACCATGTTGAATAACTTGATAAAAGCAAAGGGTGTTTATTATACTATACAATCAATTATTGCGTTTTTTTCGCCCGGTTTTGTAATTACGCGAAAAAAGAGCGCGTCAAGCTTTGCCCAGAATGAGGCTTCGAAGAGTGACGTTGTCGTTTAGGCCACGCATCACTTGTGTCGTCGTTCACCCATCAAGGTCACGCTGCCGAGATAGTTACGACATGTTTCAAACGACAATAGTGACGACATGATTGAAACGACGAAGTCACTGTTTCAAGCCTAATTCTTTCTGGGTAGGTCTCTCAACGCTCTTTTTAAGGGAAGTTGTTTTTTCGGCGTAAAAACGCGAATATTGTATGGATGAATATCTAGAAACTCATTACATTTCGGCAAATTGGTCAAATTGTGTTGACCTCTAAAATTAATTGCCGTCAATACTGCTAGTCTAACTTAACCTCTCAACCAATATTTAAAGAAAGTTATTAGAAATATATTAGCCAATTAGGCAACTTACCCTGAAGGTTATCTCGTCATTTAATGTCCAGCGAGCCTGATAAATGCATGGTGAAGACAAAACTCGTCTAACTCTCACCTCCTAATTTAAAAAAAAATCTGTTCAAATCAAAATTAAACATTTAGGTATAAGGCAGCATGGGATTCTGCATTTAAAGAGCAATCATTTCGATTTGTTCAGAAGACATTAAAGAGTCTTTTCAGGATATGAACAGAAACACGTTTTTAATTAACATCCGTGAAAAACTTCGCTATCTAGTACGGAGAACATTGACATGCGGTAACTGTGGTCGGGGATGAGCATACACCTCAAGGCTGCTTCAGTGGCGCGATTAGGCTTCCGATTTTTAGTTGCGGCGTTCCCCGTGCGGTAAAGAGAGCGTGGTGGAAGCTGCGGTGCCTGATGTCGCAGTTGCGAATTGCCGAGGGAAGCCGCACCATCGGAATCGGGCTTTAGGCGGCGCAGAGGTAGAGAGAGCATCTCGTCAAGATTCGGGGTGATTCTGGGCTCCCTACTTCGTGGAGATGAGTATGCTTCGGTACAATTCGGAGTAAGTGCTTGTCTATCTTGGCATGGTAACCAAATCGTTTGTGCTTGTTCGTCAACCTGCCATGGGATATGCAGGGGAGGACGAACGAACACAATTTCCAGCGTAGGGCCGCTGTTCCGTTATTCAAATTTCATACCTTAAAAGGCTGCCCATGACCAAAACGTTTGCTAAGTTACCTCCTGCAAATATGCGTATTGGGTTTCGCATCTGAAAGTAACGATTGCCAAGAATCATATTGCGAGGCTCCTTCAGGTATTTTATTCGGTTATGTTTACGGAAACAAAAAGGACAGCAACGACAGAGACACCCGTACAATCGCACTTGATTTGCCGCGTGACATACAACTTACACAGTCAATGTCCGATTCACGTGCTTTCCGACCCACCCGTCACAAATGAAGAGCGTGGTCGTGCAGATTTATGACTATTGAGTGTTTCTCCGTGGCCGGTGCGGGAATCGTGAATGTGTCCTTTCGCAGCTATTCATTGGATTCTCTGCTGCGCGTGGTGGTCGCAGCTTTGTCGGCTATTCTGTCTTTTCTGTTATCTCAGTTGCCATATTCGTAGCCAAGGCTTAAGATTGAACCGTATATTAAGAGCGCAGTTAGCTTACGTGTCTCACTAAATGTCGGTGTGTTTATACTACATTTATAATTTTTTATTTTTTCATTGCTTCTTAGAGACCAGCATCAATAAATATACACATGAACAAAGCTCTGTTAAAAACTTTGTTTGAAAGAGCAATTTGAAAAAAAAACATTAAGACCGGTGAGAAGTGCTTTTAATAGATTGCGAAACGGATGACTAAGTGCTGATTATCTTTTTTGTCGAAATTCTCCACCAGTCTTGGGGATGTCCAAGGATCAAAGCTCGAACCAGGTGGATTTTTACAGCCGTATACGACACGCGTAGAGGGCGCAGAATGCGCCATGTCTTAGGTGGCAATAAATTCATTATTGTTCAGTGTTGTTTTTTTTTTCACCTTGCAATTTTTTTTTAATTATTAAATATTAAAGAGCACACCACTACCTCATTATATCGAGCCAACGAAGGTTCGAAAAGTTTCCAATTTTAGGGCCAAGCACAATCTGCGGCAGGTACGTACACGACGGGTGTCCTTAAGGGCAGCCCTCCGGGGCTATCATTCCCTGAACTGTCTCCATATGGCTTGGGGCGTAGAGCCCAGAATACTGCGTTGAATGCCCACTCTTTCCCGGGAATCTGTCTCATACGAACCGCGCCGACGTTTTCTTTTTTGCCTTTTCTTTCATTTATTTGATCGACGGTCAAAGTGCGGTAGCGGGACGCCAATAAAACACGCCAGTCTTTCGGACCCACAGACCTTTCCTGTGTTTCTACTTGGTACGCCTTAAAGAGGAAACCCAAAGAGGATAGGGCAGAGGTTCTCACTGGTTCGTTCGACAATCTTTTGTTTAGATGGATTCGTCTAAGCATGGCGCCAGCCAATTCACCCCTCACCCCTCCCCCTGTGTATGACACTGCGCAGAACCTTATTTTCTCGAGATATATAAACTACTCATATGTCGGGCGTTTCAGCGAACGCTTTTAAAGATACCTAAAAATAGGGTAGTGGAGAAAAGAGGCAAACCTTTTTCGGAAACAAACGGCTCGACACGCCGGAAGTCGGGAATTACCAAAACATAACAACTAGGTAAATAATTCACTAAAACTTACTAATTACCTGTCTAAAGGCCCTGTCACACTGAGGCAACAGTTCAACAATTCTTTCCGGCAACACGAGGAAATTGTGTTGCTTGCGACCCTGTCGCAGCGCGGCAGACAACAGTCGGGCAACAGATTGCTGCCGCCC